>KN726785.1:21101-31913 GCA_000816745.1 Ancylostoma duodenale
TATAAAGCTTGTCGTAATTTTGGAGGCTTCTCCTGGCAATGGGAGGAAATAAGAGTACGTAGCAAAATCTCACGTGCAATATCAAAACGCGATTTCTGCATGGCGACCTATTGGGCAAATTTTGTATGACGACCTATTCGGCAAGGTTTGTATGGCGACCTGTTTGGCAAGGTTCGTATGGTGACCTATTTGGCAAGGTTTGTATGGCGACCAATCTGGCAAGGTCTGCATGACGACTCATTTGGCGGGACATCATGTTTGACAAGACATTTGGCGGGGTTCGTTTGCCTGGCTCGTTTGCAAACCCGTTTCCTAGGTTGCCAAACAAACCTCGCCAAATAGGTCGCCAACGGACTTCAGAGTATGTTGAAATTAATCAACGCCTAACTGATGTTTGATGTCATTTGGGTAATGCTGACGAATAGATACACTATTTGAAAAAGATAGGTGAGAAGCGATGACAGTCAAATAAGTTACTAGAGATTTACTTATTTGACTCTCCCCGCGTTCGAACACTTCTTCTCTAAAATTTCATCAGATGGTTTGACGGTTGGCTTGACGCGTGGCTCAGTCAGACTGAGATGTTTTTTCCCGCTTCCCGCAAGTTTGACTGAGAAACCATTCGGCTATCCCACACTGTGGGAAGTCAGTCGAACTCTAATCGTACGAGCTGCCTTCGGAAAACATATGCGAAGTCAGCTTAACTGACTTCTCTGGGGAATTACTACGGGCCCATGTTCCAAAGCTAAAATAGAATCATTCTTGCTATAATTAATAGTGGACTGAGAAATGAATTTCGATGTAAAACCATGAAGAATGCTTTACGAACTCGGAGAGGCGGATTGAGAGAGAGACAAAAAGAATTTTTGGGATGAGTACAACCTACTACAAACTTACTTTCCCGTACTTGGGAAGAGACATTGGTTGCTCGAATGGTACACACATGGCAATGGCACTCCCGCACTTGGAACACATCGGCATAAGATTTCTTTCCACTGACTGCTGCGGAACGAAGGGACCTGGATAAGACGGCGGTGCGAAAGGAAGTGACTGAATTCCTTGATTTGGATAAGGTACGGGCTGGTGTTCCGGCTGGACTGGATAGCTAGAGTAGCTGGAATAGGGTTAGAAGTAAGGAGAAGAATGAGACGGTTGGGATAGTTAGATCTGCGTCTACTCGTCTCTCCCACTACTTCCACAGCATGAAAGACGATCAGCTCGTAACAGGGCGATGATCTCCTCTGTTGTCACATGCGTGCTCTAGCAATGACGTGGATGGCAATGATCTGCTATCCTAAACTCGATAGATGTGAGCTACCATGCAATCATCGCCTAAAACGTGGTGGTGAGTTTTGGAGTTCATCTCACCACCCTGACACTTTACTGCGAGCCCTAGTCTTCCACAGCGGTGCTCGGACTGGAGGCTTCCGCTCGTCTTTCTTCTTCTTTTCGCGCAGAAACACCGCTTGGAAGAATGAAAGCTTTCTGCCTTACTATGTTTGTCGTAGAACTCCCAGACATCTGGATCAGAATATGCCAGAGCAAGTAGTTCATTTCGTTGCGTGAATGGCTGAATCACTTTCAGAAGGTTATTTTTAACTTCCAGTTCTTCGGGGGTGTACTCGACGAGCGGAGAAAGAATAGAAAGGATCTCTGAATTGAAATCAAACTGACGACTTAGTGAACCTTAGCTCTGTGAATTTTGGCTTACTTGAAGAAGATGGCATATTGGACGAACCTGGAGGAATATTGGATGAACACTGAGGAACACTGGACGAACACGGCGGAACATTGGAAGAACACGGAATCCCAGAGGAAGATGAAATACTAGTGGACGTCTGCGGTAACGGAACTACTTGCATCCCTAGCTGAGTCAGCGAGTCCTTGAAGTCTTCCTTGCGTAGTTGCACCATATCCTCTTTGACTGCGGGAACGGGGTTCCGTTTAGGATCGAGATTTTGGTCGGGATTAGCCTAGCGAACACGATCGGCGCTCAAGAGTCGATAAGCTGGAATGGGGATGGATACTCGTGAACCTTTGATCACGTCTCTTATTTGGAAATCATTGGGTCCCGCCCGTAACAGTTTCTTTAGGGTGCTATTGATTTCGCAAATGGCGTGATCAAAAAAAAATCCAACCAGAGTCCAAAGTCCATTTGCGAAGTCAATAACACCCTTACAAAACTGTTACGCCCCCTCAGTCAAAGATCACAACCTTTACCGCGCTCTAGCTCGCAGAAGGCCCTGACCTTATTGTATAACTTAAAACACAAGCGTGAGCAACTAAAATTGGAAACTACACTGTCCAGCGAATTCGATGCGCGCGCCTGGTATAATCACCGCGCGCGCCTAGCCATGACGTCTCAGTCGGGCAGTACAGGAGCTTGACAAGTTTGGCAAGAGACCCAGAACGTTGAGCGACAAGATTTACTCACAAACGATCGGGTGTACGCGGTAAGCCATAACGTCATTGCCGGTCAGTACCGGATGATGGTCAAGCTCGAAAAGAAGCTCAGAACGTTGAGCGACAAGAGTCCGAGTGGCCCAGTGGTGCATGACCACCTTTGCAAAAGTGCCCGCTATAGCCACCCTTTCAGTGGATGGTAGAGGTTGTAGAAAATCAGTTTCCGCCTTCTGAAACCGAATCTTGCATCATTAGTATCACCGACCGATGCAGTCTCAATGGAGTGCGCCGGAACAGCCGTAATGGGGAAGATGCTGAGAACCGGTTCCATTGACAGTGAAGGAAGTCTCGTAGTGAGAACTAGGCTAAGGAAATGGTCCACGAATAGGAGAGATCGCCACTTTCTAAACGAGGTGGAATGACGTCAGCTGACAGTTACACAGCTGTGAAAAGGGCACTTTGGAGTTGGAAAGTGGGAATGTACGAAGAACGGGAGTATTAATAAATGTTGGATGACCGGTGCGTTGTAGGGAAGATGTGAAGAAATGCGAACGAAGTGAGCACGAAAAGAAGCCTGAGAGTCCGGTGTTAGCCGTAGGATCTGGCAGGTAAAAAATCTTAAAGGCAGTGTCTCACCTCATGACGGGTATCGAGATATCAACATTATCGGCTTCTACTCGGCGCGCTGATTCCAATGATGTGCTTGAAATCTGACAAAACGGCCAAAAACCCTATTTTGGAGCCGAATTTGATATTGGAGCGGACAAGTTACTTCTCTCGGAAGCTAAAAGGAGCGGAGCTGGGAAGTTGAGATTGCCCGTTAAAATGAACGTCTCAGCAGAAAATGAACAAACAAACATTGTCGTGTTGGAAACATGCCGCACCCTTTGCAAGCTTCAGCTACGAAATGAACCCTCTCGTCCACTGGCCGAGAATTTCGAAATTCTCGGCCAAAGAAACCCGTAACTCATGGGGTTTTCAACGTTTCCGTGAAACTTAAAGTACATCTCTGTGCTCAGCGGCTCGCACACGTTCGACTCACGTGGGAAGCCCCTTTAAAGGCAGTGTCTCACCTCATGAAGGGTAACGAGATATCAATGGAATCTGGTCCTACTCAACGCGCTGATTCCAATGATGTGCTTAAAATCGGAAAACGCGGTCAACAAACCCTATTTTGAAGCCTAATTCGATATTGGAGAGGACGAGTTTCCTTGCTAGGAAGCTAGCAAAAGCGGAGCTGAGAAGTTAAACTTACACATTAAAATGAACTTCTCAGCAGCAACTATTATCAAACAAACAAACATTCCCGTGTTGAAAATATGCCGCTCCCTCCGCAAGCTTCAGCTACCAAATCAACCTTCTCGTCCACTGGCCGAGAATTTCGAAATTCTCGGCCAAAGAAACCCGTTACTTATGGGGTTTGCGACGTTTCCGTGGAACTCAAAGTACATCTTTGTGCTCAGCAGCTCGCCTACGTGGGAATCTCAAGCGCGGCCGGTGAGGTGATACACTGCCTTTAAGATGTGTGCTAGCATTCAGTTAGAATGAGTTTCAGAATGATACGAAGGAGTGTTTTTGTTTACGATCAATCTGTTTCCATTTGATATAACTTGCTCTCATTCCCACCTCCTTTCATTTCAGCCCGGGCGACTCGGCTATTCTTTGCCAAGATGCTAATCTAATCGAAATGAAAATCGCCTTTCTTGTAAGAATCGACAAGAGTGATCACTGCTTTCGTCTCCAGCATAGTGCTAAACATAGAAATTTAGCAAAATCTATGAGAGCAAAACTACCGTGAGTGCTACCTTCGAGCAGAAATGGTACAGGCAGTGAAAAACAACGAAACAAATAGAGTATTGTGATTAGATCTGCTCAAGGAGGCTTCATTTTGCCTCTGTCTACTGTCTACCAGGTCACAATGGGGGTATGTAGAACTGACTACGACTTGTATCGCTCGTATCTCCCTCCCATCTTTTGTCAATCTGAAGAACGGACAACTTACTGATGTTTTAAGTTGATAACTAGAAGTTCAGAAGCAAGGGACGTGCTGAGTACTCGTGAGGTGATTTCAATGAAACAATGAAATCAAGTCTGCAGCAGTGTGCTTGTTCCCGAAAAGGAAAATGTGCAAAAAAGTCCGCATTCTCTGCAAATGTTTGGTTGAACCTTTCTTCGCTTTATCCACAGGGATGCGCTCGGGATGGGTGTGCAGTGACGCTTCCACTCCTACGGATCCCTCAGTGAATCCCTCGAACATCGGAGCGGGGGTCATGAATCACAAACTGCAAGTCATTGCTTCACAAATTGCTGTGATCCGCACGGGTATAAGCGGGAGCCCAAAACGGGATAGTACTGAACGATTGCCGCGCGATTGTCCCTAGAGCGATTTCTACCAGATGCGTACGTGCATCAGAGACGAGGCGCGCATCCAATCGTCGAAGATTTTGCCTCAAAAACCGTTCAACGCAGCATCTTACACTTTCTTAATTTGCAGTTTATATGTGTGTCTGGTTGCGTACGAGAACCAGTCATCAAGAACGGAAAATGCTCAGCGCGAAAAGTGTTGCAAATTTTGATTTTCACCCTTATTTACAGGTGTTTCTGTCCATTTTTAGTCACGCTCAGAAATTTTAAGTTTTTTCAACGACCGAAAGTTATTTACACCCCAGTCGTAATGAATGATATTAGGTTGAGATTTCTTTTTTCCGGTCTTATAAAAGGAATGAGGCAGGAACTATGATGTTAGAGGGAAGATAGAAGAAACCAAACGGTCGGGGTGGCATGGATGATACACTGACAAGGATGAGTGGTGCAGTGGAGCTCAATAGTGGAGAAGGTGAAGGTGTTTGCATGGGTGCACATCGGCCAGAGTGGTGCTCCTGCGCTCAGTAATGGTGAGGATTTCGCTGGACCTGTCTACACCTGCGAGAGTGGAGCGCCGGCGCTCAGCACTAGGGGAGATGTCACTGGATGGGTTCCGCCAGAGTTCCAGCGATCAGTAGAGGGAAACATACATAGATATACCAGGCGAGCGAAGCAAGTCTAAAAGAACCCTGATAGTCTGGTCTTAGCCGGCCGATCAGGTTGGTGTACATCATAACTGAGAATATCGCAAAGGCGACGAGAATAACTGCTATGCAGCAAACATGTGCGTCTAACCTGCCCTGCTGGGTCAAGGGTGCCTCCGGATCCGTCGATTATCTATAGTCGCAAGCGCAACGAGCGCACGCATCCACTATAAATTGCTCTTCTGTGTGATGAGAGGTAGTCCGACAAGGCATGTCATCCCATGAATGCTACGTATGCTGTTAGCTGCCAACTCGTCCACGTCACAGCCGGATCATTGGTCGTACCATAAAGAAGACGATGAAACGTGATACGCAGATTACAGATGATGACGTGAACTGCTGGCAAACGTGGCTGCCTCAGGATCCTCTGTGCGTGAGCGGACTCGTCGTTTCGGACAGACTGTACCATACCACAAACATACACACACTCAGACAAAGTATCGTACACATGCGTAGGACTTCCGCACGGCACCCGGAGGAGTTGGTCAGGAGACGCGGTGTGTTACACACCACGAGTTCCGAACTGATGACAAAAGATGAGACTCAATGAGACTCGAAGTTTCGAACTGATGACAAAAAGACAAAGACTCGATTCCTTCATCCGCATGTCCCGAAATGGTGCTTTTTGAACAAACTTATCAGTCCCACTACCGCTCGGAGAGTTCGAACAGACTCACCGATCTCCAACGCAAGTGGATGACTTTACCAATCTTTTCTGCACTTGTTCAGTGACTTCTGTGAGAAATGAAATGCGTGAAATGCCGCGCGAAGGCGAATATGCCTCTAGGATAAGTCGTAAAATGCTATGTGGTTATCATGACTTCTGTTTTCGAGAGGAGACAATGGGCGAAACTGTCTCTCTTTGGAGGAAATGTCTCATGGCTTATATAAAACGAGTTGTGCTTCGCCGTGTTGCTGTGTTGCTTTTTATAGGCAGCTACGACTACCCAAAATCTATTCGTTCATTAGAAATCCTAAGGACACATCCATTGTAAAGCTGACAAAGCCCCAGTTCTCAATTTCCTTTCAAAGGTAGCACCCACGGGAATTTTCTTGTCCGAGATTATGGTGGTTTTGCGTACTCAGCCGTTGTCGCAACAATTCTACGAAAGTTGCACAGTCGTAGATATCAGCATTCTCAAGCTAAGAAGAGATAAAGTCTGTGCTGGAGATCAGTTCGAATGAGTTATGAAATGAAAGGGATGGGTGTTTTTGTTTAAAATAACTCTCTTTGCATATAATACCACATGTTTTCATTCCAACCTCCTTCTACTTCAAGCTCGTTTAACTCGGCCATTTTTTGCAAATCTGCTAAATTGGTAGCAATGGAAACCGCCTTTTTCGTGGGATTTGACAAAATTGATCACTGCCTTCATTTCACTATAGCGCTAAGCCTAGGAATGTAGCAAAATCTGTGAGAGCAAAATTTCCGTGGGTGATGCCTTCAAGTTTAGAAAGTTTTCTAGCATTACCCGTGCAGGCCAGCTCTGTGTAACTTTGCTCAAGTGTTCCGCAATCTAAGCAGGCATCAGCCGTTTTCTGGCCAGACTACAGTTCGTAACCGATCAGGTATTGTACGAAGCCTGGTCAGTGAACAACGAGGCCCGGAACACCCTAAGTTTTGGTCGGATCCGGTGTTGGCCCGTAAAGAAAGTGATGATACAGATGTGGATTATTCAAAAAAAAAAATGGAGCGTATTGGAGTGTTATGGCGGTGAGTTGAACTCCAAAACTCACCACCACGCTTTAGGCGGTGATTGCACGCCAGCTCACACCCACGGAGTATAGGATAGCAGATCATTGTCATCCACGCCACTGCTAGAGCACGTATGTGAAACAGAGAGTGAGACGCTCGTGGTAGCCGACTATGCCTCCAAACGCCTCCCCCACTATTTTTACAACATGAGAAGGCGATCAGCACCTAACAGAGTGATGACCTCCTCTGTCCGCACATGCGTGCTTTATCAGCGGCGTGGGTGGCAGTGATCTGCGATCCTATACTCCGTGGGTGTGAGCAAGAAGGCAGTCATCGCCTAGAAGGGTTTCTACAGTTTTGACGCACCGCGCCCTATGATTAAGTTATGGTGCGGGGCGTCACAACTGTAAAAAGACGGCAACACAGGTGCATTCGGTATGTCGTACTTTCGACTACGTCCTACGCATGTCCTGACGCACACACACGAATGCTAAGCGAATTAATAGATAGAATGATACTCCCTGCTATTTCATTCTTTACACTCATCATATTACTATGCTGAAATTAGATGCATTCTAAGTGAATGGTGTCTGCGAATAACTCCAAGCATTTTAGAAGAAGAAAAAGAAAGAAAGGAAAAGCTCATCCGAAAATGTTGCGGTGAATGCTCAGAATTCCTTTATTATGATTACATAGTAAAAGCCTTTTCACGTTAGGAAAGTGTTGCTATTTCAGTCTTCGTCGAGCTCAAGCTCTGACACAACTGTCTCGGAGAAGACCAAGATGCAAGTCCTTCCAATAGCTGCTAAGAAAACGGTTCGTTTTTGTACCTGCCCTACTGAGAACTATTAAAACCCTTTGACCCAACGCATAAAGTCGCTTTAATGCCGCGCACCCCATAACGTTTAGTTTTCAATGCAAATGAAAGTGGTAGGCGTTATTTGTGGTTGCTGTCAAATATGAGATGGCTCGAACTTTCACGAAATTATCGCGCGGCAAAAAGAGGTTTGCTCGCGCTGCTGTCGCGACGGCAAAACCAGAAACATCCGCTACCTGCCAAGAATCCTCTTCTCCTCCTCGCTCTGCATTGTATATCGCCAAGTCCAGTTTGACGAGCTGGAAGCATAACTAACCTTGTAAGAATCACAAATGTTAGGCACACAAACTCTAAGAACGCCACTTGTTATACAGCGAATAGAAGAATACGCTGCTCACAGTGGCATATAAGGCACACAAACTCTAAGAACGCCACTTGTGATACGACGAATAGAAGAATACGCTGCTCACAGTGGCATATACGTTTTCAAGCTCACCTTTCAGTTTTTGAATAGGAGTCATTGCGCCTAGTTAAGCCCTAATACCCAATATGATTTTGAAGCCAGCAAATAACGGTCACTTCTGTCGCATTCAATTTTCCTGACGGGAAGAAGTGACTACACGAAAAGCAAAAAGAATGTTCTTAAATATGTGCGTTTACGGAATCATTGCTGCAGTTAGCTGAGCGTGCAGGAAGGAGTTTCAATGATGCATGCTTTTTCATAAAACCCAACCTAAGCCATGCTCAGATCATGCCTGGTGCAGTTCTGAAACCACGTCGTCAACCACCATGGTATAGTGTTCGCATCCTTGAAGAAGAGAGACCCGATCTGGCTGGAGCCAACGGCAAAATTAACCTAGAGGTATGCTTTTATAAAAAAAACAACAGCTAATCCCCCCATTGCAACCAGTGGAGTGTGTGAAGTGGTTGGCGTTCATCAGTCCCGTTCTGGGATGCACAACATATTCGAGTTTGCCTGATAATCGTAGAGTCATTGAATGCGTATGAGCCCTATAAATTGAATTCCAGTGAGGTGGGGGGCATCCGATGTAACAAGTCAATCAGTGCACCTCATCCTCCTTGACTCCTATGGTACCACTTTGCCAGGAACGAAGGGATGGATGTCCAGGTTAGCCAGGGGCTCGAACGAACCATCCAAAATGTGCGCCTCTTGCCACTGCGCTATACGCTCCCACATCGTCACCAATGCAGCAAAAAAAAAAAGAAAAAGAAAAAAAGAACCTGGATATACATATTAGCACACTCGTCAGCAGAAATGTTTGGCGGTGAATGTGAATTGTCCGGCGGTGGTTGTGGTGGTAGTTGTCTGGCAAAAACTGATTTAGCATGATGTAAAGGCCTTGAACATACAGCATCGCAATTTGAGTGGCCAAATTTTACAGCACTTACAATTAGATGGCTGTTTTCGGCCAGTGCTGCATGATGCGCACTGCGAAGGAATACACTAAACATAGAAAAAATGTTGCGAAGAAAAAAACGCTGCTGTTGTTTTTTTTATTTTGCCCAAAGAACTGCTACAATACACATTTTTTTTGCTCAAAGAACTGCTACAATCGCATAGAAAGGTCCAACAAGAATGTTCCTCTGCTTTTTTGTTCAACGGAATAAAATCTAGCTGCAAAGGTTTCCGCAAATACTGTTTGAATCTATTTTGAAGTCTCAGCAGTTCCCCCAGATGGTAACCTTATAATACTTCTAGTTCAACATGATTATGAAAATATATATGAGAATTTTTGCAAGAATTCTTGATAGAAAAAAGAGTCAGAATTTGAGAAAATGTGGAAACGCGCAAAGAGAGAACAATCGTCAGTGGGATGAGATTTGATCAGGAACTTATAGGAAAATTGTCTAGCTGTGTAACACTACAACATACAAACATATTTAATAGTTTGCGTTTGGACCGTGTTGGTTCATTCATCATCAATTGATATACAAAACAAGAATCCTAATTTTTTGCCTCCACAAACCTTCTCATACCTTCGTTTCTCAAAGGAAGAATGGAAATTAATGAATTTCAGAAGGATGAAGCTGCTCTAATGGATATGTTTATTAGAAGGAAGAGTGATCTGCAAACTGGTGATCTCATAGTCACCGATGATAAGTTAGTTGGCTTCAGCACGCTAAAGGAAAATGCTAGAGGTGAAAGTTCAAGTCAAAATTACACGATTTTTCAGTTTGGACGAGGAAAATCGAAGATTCAACCGGTACGAAGTACAGCTCAAATACAATGAGGGGCGATATACTGCACTTTATCTCATATCACGGCAAATCTGTGCCAAGTGAGTTTGAGTAGTTTACAGTAGAGTCGTCACGGCTCACGCCGGACTTCCAGACTTTCCCTAGTGCTCACTTCGCTCGCATTACTCTAGCTCGGATTCATAGTAATAGGAACATCCCTGCGCCAAACTTCCCATACACAGTTCCTGCATCCAGTTGCTTTCCCAGTACTTTCATCTATAAGAAACTGAGCTGTTCAACGAAAACTGACCGCGTTTCTCAGCGCAATACAACGTTTCGCTTGAAAATAGCTAATCGCGATTATTTGTAACCGACTCGACATGGCATGACAGCAGACAATGGTTTACCATTCCTTGTTTGTTGTGATTGATCAAAAGCGATAAGAATCAATTTGAACATATAAAAAAGGAGGGTGCGGTGTGTATCCTAACACAAATGAAAGGATGGAAAGGCGAGAGGGGAATGATGTAGAGAAATCACGTTTGAGGTATTGTAATCACTGCTGAGGTTTGATATTAAGTAATCTTACTTCTTATTAATTCGCAGTTCATGTGTGTGTGTGTGTGTGT
>KN726787.1:23786-35542 GCA_000816745.1 Ancylostoma duodenale
TTCTTAACCTGTATTATACGGAGTTCCAGGAATGCGGTAACAAGGAAAATTGCAGCCAGAAAATATTAATGTGTAATTTGAAACACTGTCGTAGGATTTAGGTTAACAGCCCCACAATTAATAGAAGGAACTCTTCTCTTCGAGAGACCGTCCATCACTTTACGACTCAGGCTCCAAGACGCTTAGTGAGATCGCCACCTGCGGCGCAGAAGTGGTTGGGGTCCAACACATTCATTATTTTTTAACACCCTCGCGACAATGTGCTCAACCGGTTGACACGCATGGTGCGACGCGTGGGACCACGTGCTCAACCGGGTGAGCACACTCTTTTCAGAGTTATGTTTCTGTGAAGCAGTCATAATTAGCAAACTTCTATGTAGTGTTATACTAACAAATATTCAAGCTTTCTATGCATGTACTGGGCAGAGCAGATCTTCACTCATACTTTTTTTTAATACTTGGTTGAAACATACACCAGAGAGAACGATACATATGAAAAATAAACTGCAATCAGTATTCAGTGAATAGACGGCAAACATTTGGAAACACTCTTGACGATCACAAAAGAGAAGAAGATTGGGTTCAGATTCGCGCGAATTCCGGGTATTATGCGGCGGAGGAAAAATTCCTACTACGTGGGACCACGTGCTCGAGCGGTTGAGCGCGGGTCCCACTTGTGCAAAAGCGCGTGTGTCCCATTGATACACCATGCCAAAAGCGCAAGGTCGCGAATGTGTCAACGTATCCTCCCATTCCAAACCCGGAGAGGTTATGAAGAAGACCAGGTCTCGGGCATCACACAACCTGCTCATCCCACTGAACGAGATGGAAACAAGTGTGTGGCCACCCGATAAAATGACTAGGCCCCAAAATATATTTCCGGCCCAGTCCTGAACCAAATTTGACTTCTGCAGATAGGAGCGGAACATTGCTGCAATGAAACATTGTGGAAAGGCATTCCAACTAGGTTCAACTTCGAGACAGAAGACATTTCCTTAATGGAAAAACAGGAGTTGTTACCGTATTTTTGGACCACCTCGTAGATGCATGTTAGCATAAGTCCTTGTGCTTTTTTTCAGTCGCGCTTTTTCTGCCTTTGGACATATGTCGTATACGATTCAAAAGCGCTTTTCACGCTCTGCAAGAGTATTGTGATCAGTCTTCTTGTACCACCCATTTATGAACGTTTTAAGCCTTGAAGTTGGGGGATTGAGTCAATTATAATAGCACAATCGACACCTGCCCGTTTTGACATTCTGCTAGGGCTTGAAAGGTCACTAAAATTGCTCAAACTATCTGTGTTAAGTATGAGAGAGACGTTTTGCTATGAATGACCAAACAGCAGTGATCTGCCAAGATCAAAGAAGACATATTTGGTCTTGATGGCACCAACCACTTCGAGTTATTGCGAGGAAATGATTGCCATTCTAAACACATAAAGTCTTTACGCGCAATCGGCGGAAAATTTTCGAGCGCGCCCAGCATGCGGTGCGTGCGCGGCTCGGCCCTCTTGCGGCAGCGGTCCCCTTCGTTCGTCAGTTTTTTGGCCCATATGAGTTTTTTCTTTCATTTTTTCTTTAGTTGAAGTTTATTTGCAGGTATTAGGCCTGTGGTTGACCGATATCGACCGGATGGTCCCAGAAGAGGGCCGCTCCGCGCACGCGCCGCATGCTGGGCGCGCTCAAAAATTTTCCGCCGATTGCGCGTAAGGACTATACATTCACGGTTTATTGCTCAGGCGGTCTCTATTCGTTGAATGTTGATGATGTTTTGAGTGCAGCTGTTTGAAAGCTTTACTCTTGTGCGCATTCGTTGGGGATCCTATTACCCTATGACACCCTTGAGAATCAGTCGCCGAGTTTTTGAGATTAGTTTATAAAGTTTATTTATTTGTTTATCTATTTATTGCACTCATGGTGCGCAACAGATCTCAGTAAAACAAGTAGTCAACACAAGGTGAAAGTAGAAATGAAATAAACGAACGAAAAGAAATCCCAAACAAAATGGCAATCCAAACATAGTACAAAATAAAATAGCTGTAGGACAGTTTCGTTGGTGCGGTTGCGAAATAATGCGATGTTGGCAAGGAATCTGGCGAAGATATTTTACAGAGGTTGATATAATTTTACTAGTTTAACGACTATAAAACAACGGCTAACAGCTTGCTGAAGGATGAGCAGAGGAATTGTAGGCTCTACTTTTGAATATACTTTTTTTTAACTTTTGAATTTAACTTTTGAATTTACTTGACGTTGCCCCATGCACTCACATCATCTAGCAAGATGTCCTGGTTCTCATTCGGGAGTCATCGGAACCTGCAAGAACATCTGCAAAAGGGTATACTAGCTGACCGCGTTGGACTTGCAGGTCGGGTAGGAGCAGAACGCCCGGAGGCAAGCGAACCTCCAGTAATCACGTAGGCACGCAGAAACGTAAGGTTGAACTGTCAGATAAAGATACATCAGCGCATCCCTAAAATTCACAAGAAATACAGGCTTGTTTTCATTGTTTATTTCCATCATTTTTTTAAAAATATTTGTTGCTGACTCCCTAGTACTAAAGCTAATATTTTCAATATTTTCAGCAACTTTATTATTCCATCTGTGTTTACGGAGTGTCGGAGTCAACATTTTTTTCAATCCTCTCTCCCCGGCCAGCAACTTCTGCGTCTGGCACTGCCCTATAGATATTATCTTGAATGGCTTTCTTTTGTGACATTTTCATACTTGTTTTGGATCGTGCAATTTCAGATGGAATACAACAAGGCAAGGCTCACGCAAATCTACGAACAGATTGAACTGAACATTCAGTGGAGGCGATTGAATGGAGAGCCTCTGAAGAAGTGGCTCGAGGATTGGGATGAGAAGCGACGGGTGTTGTACCGACGCAGAAGGCGGTCGCACTCTCATCATCTTGAATAGTTGTGTCCTCATGCTGATAATTCTTTGTGTATTTCCTAGTCATATGAGTTCATTCATAGACTTCCCTCATTTTTCGTTCATTCCAGAAAAAGACATGTTGGAATCGTATTCACCCTCTGCAAGACATAATCCGGTGCTAGCCTAATTGTTAATTGTTTCATTGTCATAAAATATGTACACTTTTTATTTGCAGTACAAGTTGTGTTTATGTTCTCAGTACATCGTTCTGCACCAATGATTTCCCAAAAGATTCGTTTTGGATCAAGTCACAATAATGGGTGGAATAAGATTAAAGATAACTCCAAATGCTCAATGTGACTACCTATGTAGTATGAAGTGTAGTTTAAAGTCCAACGGGGAATCATGTATTATTACTCATTACTTACAGAGTCAGAGACTCTGTAAGTTCGGTAAAATCACTGCTCGAAAATCTCCATCTGTTATTTTGGAGTTGCTAGAACCTAAAACTGGAATCTTTGTTCCACAATCATTTTGATCTGAAGGTGTCGTAAAATCGCATATGATCACCTCTGCAGAACACCCGGATGTATAATTTGTATATTCGATACGAGGATGAAGCGTTAGAGGCGCTATTGAGAGGGTGAACCAAAATGTACTCTCGACTCCTTCAGGCTCTGACGAAAACGGTATCAGCGAAACGAAACCCACTCAAAGAATAGAAGACGTAAAGGACAATCTTGAGCAGAGCAACCTAAACGAGGCTGTGCTCGTTTGAGCTTGTCGCTATTGAGGACCTTCCCAACAACCTTCCCAACAAGTTATATTTTACAAGGAGAAGTGATTTTTCGTACCCATGAAAATATCACTACCTCTCAAGTATAGCGGCAGCAGTAAGTTTCGGAAGCACCATCTCACGGTTACTTTGAGACGGATTGTACATGTCGTGTTGACTGGTCTCCATAAAAAATCCTCCGCAAAGGAATGCGTGCGTCTTATGCACGCATCTGGTATAAATCGTCGAATAAGCAAAGTCGTTCTCCAGTCAGCTTAATGATCGAGACGATGGCTTCGCAGTGATTTATACTAAAGCTGTACTTATAGGGCATCGGAGTCCGATCAGGTCAGATGACGAAAGATTCGTATCGATCCTCTTCCGACGAGGGTCAATACGTATCCTTCGTCATCCGACCGGATCGGACTCCGAAGCACTATAAATGCAGCTTAAGTATTTGTGGTTGGATAGATTAGATAGATATCCACTTATCATGAAATCATGTCATATATAAACGAAGTCCATGATGATTCACACAGGTCATTCTAAGGTGAAGAATCCCTGAGTGGTTGTATCATTCTATGTGCTGTACTAACTATCTACAGGTATTTGTGTCGTTGCCCATGCTTGGTTCACATATTCAAATCGAAAGTCATTAACACCGTATAGAATTCGAGCCAAGGATGACTGTGAACTACATGCAAGCAGCCGCTACTGCGAAAGTTGGGACTTTTCTGAAGTTACTGTTTCGATGGAGAGGAAGTGTATGGAAAATTGTTTGGAAGGAACTCACTATTTTCCTCTTTCTTTACTTTAATCTCAGGTTGGTGACAGGGCGCAGGAGAGCAGAAGCATCTTCTTTGTTATATTTATAAATAAGGTGAGAAGATGCTACATACAGTGGATGTCAATGGCGTTGGCCCATCCGCATCACCGCCGTAAGAGTATCCCCAGACTTCGCCGGCAATCGTGGCGATCGCCACATGGATAAAGTGAATGGTGAGACCCCAGACGTGAGAGGGATGATGATAAAAAGGGCGTGGCAATCGATAGGCATCGTTTCCATTATCGCCATTACTCACATCGCCAGTTCATTTTGAGCACATCTTCGAGAGTACGGGCGATGAGCTCCGTTTGGCAGCGATCCATGGCGATGTAGCGTGGAATCGATACGTTTCCACGATCCTTATCTCTTATATCGCCGGTTCATTTCTACTCATTTTGAACTGGCGAAGTCTGGGGATACTTTTGTGCAATTTCTGGCAGCTTTTTTACCCGATCTTAAGGATTTCCGAGCAAACCGGGAAGAAAAGACCCTTGAAATAGCATTCCGGCGGCGAAAACACCGATCCCGGCGCGCGCGGCGCGGTGGCGCTGCATCCTCCCTGAGGCCGTGAATGGGCCACCGCCACTGCCGTCCACTGTATGTCTTCTTGCAACTAGGCATAAGTCAACCTTTTCTGCGTCTCACATGTTTTGTGTTGAGTAGTGTACTGCATCATGCTTGCCCATGAGAGTTGTCCAGATTTCATAGGATTGTAGGCAGAATAGATTGTAAGGTTTTTATTAATCAATAAGGTAATAGTACAAGTAACGGACTGGCATCCACCTCCGTTTCAGGGGCGGGGCCCTACAGAAGGGCAATTATCTGACATGTTGTTTCAGTCAAAAAAGTTGGCGTCGACAACAACAGAAACATCAATATAGATACACAAGAATGCATGACGATAGAAGACATAAGTATTTATTTATTGCAAACGAGGAGGATTACATGAAAAACGGGATTTCAGATCGAAACTTTAACATTTCATTCAACCCACAACATTGACACAGTTTACCTTTGCCAGCAATATGAGAACTTGTAACATTTTGTTCTCATAATTTTCGTTCATTTTCTTCATCGCGATGGTGCCGCGGTGGAGTATGCCATGACCTCCTGGGGCAATTTATACAAAAAGCACGCATCCACTTGCGGATCGGATCCATCTATGGATACTACACAATTGTGCCTTGGTGTACAAGGCTTTGTGCAGCTCGCAACGCTTGTTTCATATCTGTTTTCGCCCTTCCTTAGTCTTGCCTCTGCAAGGAGTCACGCCCGTTTTTAGCAGGCACATGTGATAGGGGTGTACGAATACAGGAGCACTAGCAGTTGTAAGAATAGTTGTGGTGCAATAGTAAGTCTCTCACTCGTCCTGAACATGCTCTCAGGATCAAATCCTGCAGTGCACATCAGTTTTGCGTTCTTTTTTCTAACTTCTACTGACCTTTTAGCAAATTTCAAGCACATAATTGAACAGCACCAGATTGATTGTCGGGCTGACGCCAGACTCTCAGGTTTCTTTAAGGCTCGCTTGGCTCGCCACGGGTTCGAGTGACACGTTCTCCACTATGGACCTCGGCGCACCACATTCTCATTCTTGGACACGTCCAGTGGCCTCTTCCACACTAATGGACACCAGCGCACCATCCTCACATGCGTGGGCCCGTCCAGTGGCCTCTGCCTCATTCTGGACCCCGGCGCACCACCCTCGCATTCGTGGACCTGTCCAGTGCCGTTTTCCCCACTAATGGATCCCGGTTCATCTCTCTCGCACCCGTGGACCAATCCAGTGACACCTTCCCCCACTTCTGGACGCAAGCGCATCCCTTCCATAGCAGTAGCCCCTTTCCCATAATTTCCCCACCGCCCTCGCTGTTTCACATCTACTGGTTCGACCCCTTCTCTCTGAACCATACTCATCCGCATATTAGGCCCATGGCATACTTCACAGCGACACCGTCGCGGTGAAGAAAATTAATGGGAATCAACAGAACAAAATGTTACGAGTTCTCATATCTTATCACATAGTTTGCATGGAATACCGTGGTGGCATAAGAGCCACTGTGAGTAAACTTGTGGTGGTGAACGGTCGCAGCGACAGCGTCGCTGTGAAGTATGCCCTATCCCTTATCCTTCAAATGACTTGATAAACACAGAGAAATAAGAACCAAGACTCATTCATTTTCACTGTGATGTAAACAACTGTGGGTCTTCCAAGCGACGCGAAATTGACCAAAACACCTGTCAATTGAGGCAAAAATGAAAATTTGCACACTTTTCATACATAACTTGACACGCTGAACATCACGTAATCAGTTTTTTCCGGTACTCAGACACTCGTGGGGGTCGACTGCAGGTAGAGAAGGGGTCCACCCCCAGTTGTACCTGGGGCGGGTGGACCCCCAATCGCGGGGCACCTACCCCCCACATATGGCAGACGTCCCCCCACGTGCCCCCAGCTGACGTCCCCCCACGTGCTCCCAACTGACGTCCCCCCACGTGCTCCCGGCAGACGTCCCCCCACGTGCCCCCAGCCGACGTTCCCCCCCACGTGCTCCAGCACACGTTCCCTCACGAAAAATCAATCAGTGCTACCTCCGACGTCCAGAAACACAGCATTTAAGCGTGCAAAATGCGTATTATGTTATGTATTATGTATAAGGGCACCGGCACACCCTTATCACACCGCTGGACCCGTCTCCACCACTTCTGGACGCCGGCGCACCCTTATCATAGCAATGGACTCGCAATGAGTCTGCTAACAATCTAGAGATATGATTGGAATAGGATAACTGCTTTACTCTACCTTCAAAACAGGATGAACGAATTTCGGGACACACAGACACACACACAGACTAAGCCCGTTATTATATGTCATGATTATTGTTAAATTTTCATTTATTGTCATTACTACAATCCATCAGCTGAATGGCAGGTGATGTGATCCCCGCCCAGTTTACGGTTTGGAGTGCAGCTGACATGCGCCGCCTTGGTGGAATTGGTATTTAGCGTGAATGTCTAAGTCGGCGATTGACCCTATTCTTCATCATATGTATAGAAGTACGCGAGTCTAACTACGCATCTAGTACAAATTGCTCGTTGTGTCCGGTCCTCATGGAAACACCTCCCCCCCCAAACCCTTGCGTACGTCTGATGCGCGACTAACGCACACATGTACAGAGGACGTCAATCACGATCAGTATTCCCGCGGATTGGCGCGCCGCACCATCCACGCGGCGCGGTGGGCTGGCTGGGTGCTGCGACCGATGGATGTTGCCGGGATTTGCTGCTTGTCAGTGAAGGCCGCAAATTACGCAATACAACAGTTTTGTAATAAGCAATGGCAAAAAGCCTTTTCGTAGGAGACAAACTGCAGGACGATATATTCCTCAAACTCAGATATTATAACTGAATCGGTGCTGTTCTTATCTTCCTCAAACTCAGATATTATAACTGAATCGGTGCTATTCTTATCTTCCTCAAACTCAGATATTAGGGCTGGATCGGTGCCGCTCTATCGCAAACATTTACCAAGAAGGCCCACAAATGAGTGAAATTGCCGCTGAAACTAAAGAAAAGCTGAAAATCCCGGTAATATCCACCAGCCCAGCCAGCCTGGAGTTCCTGGAGTTTCCTTTGATAATGTTATGAAGCGACGGTACTAAACGTAAGAGGAGATTTTATTCTGCACCCCGTATGGAATGCGGATAGAATTAGGTTGATTGGTTTACCAGGAAAGCCGCTACGATCGAAAAGTAAGGTGCCTATAAATATTATTACCAAACCTATTATATCAGTAGTTAAGTGGTTTGGATCCCCAAAACCCTCACAAATAAGCGAACAAGTAGAGCCGGGTTACGACCCACAGCAATCAGTACACTAGTTCAAACAAAGGAAATTTCATTCTTAAAATACAACAGGAAAACAAAGAAACAAATTACGAGGGGATCGCTGAGGCAACGGGGAAGACGAAAATTCAATAAACGGAAGAATGGGACCTTGTAGGAATCGGAAAAAGAGCGGCCGGATCGAAGTAGCCGGGTCGCGCAGCCTTCCAAGTCGTAGAACCGAACTGTCGCTTCCAAAATCCACGTCGTCACCTTTTGGCGCCTGAAAGATTTCAAACCGCGCGCGAGCGCAATATTCAATATCGATTTGGCGCAATCGGCTGCCTGACCGACCTAACGATTGAATACTACCACAATATAACAACACAGTTCCGAGACGTACTCGAGGTCAAGGTGAACACATCTAACAAAGAAGGTAAGACCTGCTTTGACACCAGCTGGATACATCCCCAATCGCGGTGGTGGACACCACCAGGAGTTATCGCGAATATGAAATGGGGTAGAATAGGTGTAAACAATGTGAATGGAAGGTACTGGATGGAGTTGCACTTGCTTGAGAGAGGAATACATGATTACGCTCTCTATTTGTATTTGGAATGAACTTCAATCTATGACTGCCTGAATAGTGTTACATTGCCACTCTCATAGAAAATGAACTTGAATGATGAAAGGTTTTCTTGGAATTGCTTTCAATTACCCTAATTTGCTTGCAGCATTTTGTACCGATTCTTTCTGAAAGGGAATGAATTCGGTGAAACTTTCGAAAGGGTGGTGCGACATTGTCAAGCGCTTTCTCGAGAAGCTGCCACGGTGCTATCATTCGCAATGGGATTCTATGTAGCCCAAATTTCGGACAGGTGAGTTTGAATTCCTGTCTTATCAAGTATCTCTTCTACTTTGCCCACATTTTGGATGGTGGAAAGTGTTCATGACAATTCCATGGCCGGACAATCTCGGACTACAAATGTGTGCCTTCATCAGAACGAGGGACGGTGATAAACATCTGGTAATAACCACATACACTAATCCATGATTATCGCTTACTTTATGATTGCTTTTGTGTTCTTGCGAGAAATTATTGGTGAATGATGCAAGGAAGCAGGAACTTACCCAGTCACCCACTTGGTTGAACGCGAATGCTCTCGGGACCTTTCTGAGAACGTTCATAGATGCGAATACAGCTGATTTGCAGCCACGTGGAAAGGCTGGATTGAAGAATGACTCCGCGCAGTTTCAATGAGTATTGAAGTTATTTATCCTGACAACGCGAAAACAAAGTATTTGAGTACTCGCTTTTCCTGACGATTATTTCTAGCGAACGGCTGAAGTTTCGAAACTTGAAGGTGACAATGAAGTTTGCCCACTGTCTTGCCAAGCAAAAGGGCTATTGACTACGTAGGAACTTCGACACCATTAGGAATTGTACCGTGTTCTTCGGAGTCAGCAATAAAAATTGCACCATGCCAATAATATCCACTGGCGCACGTCTACCTAATGCCTACTCAAACAATGGAACGGGCTGACCGCGGTACCAATATTTGGCTGACCGTAGCCAACTCCGCGGTCCGCCAAATAATTGAGCGCGGTCGGCCCGCGAAAGGTCCGCGGTCAGCCCACCGAAGTGATGCGTGGCGTGCGGATAACGGCAGTAATAGTTACCGATGATGTGGGGATGACGTTTTAGCGATCAATTTTGATGTCAGACAAAGAACCTCCCCTTCTATCTTTGGAAATTGCGCAGTACAAACAGTTTTGAAAGATAGAAAGCTGAGCATTGCCAGGATTCATTCGCATTCTTCGGATAATGTGCTTGAAAATTTTTCATTTTGTATTCAATGCTTTTCATTTTATAGCCGTTCACAAAGTGCATAATATGAATAGCTAAACTCTCTTAATGAGAGTTTCACTCCAAAAATATCTAAGAAGTGGCATCCACTCCCCGCAAATCGGGTGTGGTTCCACTACTTCAGTAAAAAGTGTAGGTGAGATACTTCTTAATCTCTTCCATGTCGTCAGAGAAAGACTCTCGTTGTATTTACACCCCACTTATAACGCTCACTATGTTCACAAAGTTTGCATTGTACATTGTACGGGTCCTGAGGGCCGAATTTGGCTGACCGCGGACAGTACCGCAGTCAACCAAACTTTTGGCAAAGGACCGCGGCCAGCCAAATTTTCGACCAAGGACCGCGGTCAGCCAACTTTCTGTGCGCGATCACCCCGTTCCGCATCTCATGGTACCACGGTCAGCCCGCGGAGCACACTTTGGTACCGCGGTCAGCCCGTTTCATTGTCTGAGTAATGTTTGTCGGCAAAATAAGTGTCAGCATTGGGCACGGTCAATGCTGACATACACTTTGCCTTTAGCGATTCGAACAGTATGCGCAAAATTTGCTTTCCACCCTTTGACGCGACTTTCTTCTGTATTACTAGGAAAATTCGTCTAACTCCTTCGAAGCGTACACCACACAGGTCATCCCCACAAGTTGATAACGTAAGGAGATTAGCATCTACGCCGCGCTGAAAAAGCAAATTCTAGAAGAGAACGTGTAGTATGAATTCAAAATTCCCACAACCTGGACTTTCGTTATGAATGATTACGATGCGATTGAATAAATTAACTAGACGGTGTACCCGGCTTCGCTCGGGTGTTTTATTCCTTCCGGCTATTTAGAGCTGATGCCAACATTTGTTGAGCCCAAATAATCCTCTCGAGATGTTCGTCATTTGGTGGCCAGCTTAAATGAAACTTCTTTACTCCGTCCCCTTCCCTCAAAAATAAGGCAAAGTTGTTTGACTGGTAAATTCTTCTGTAATGTTTGCCATACTCACATTGAACGTCTCGGAATATCCCAGAAGACACGGTCCCACCGATCCGTGAGCAAGAATACCGAAAAATCAATAAAATCGATAAATCGATAGTGTCGCACAGAATGGTTGTCATATTCGTGTTCGGCGTGTTGACATACCCCATTAGCCATGTCTTCACCACCCCCGCGGGAAAAATAGCGAAAAATCAATAAAATCGATATCATAATCGATAAATCAATCGATATTTTCTGGCGAAATGTAGCCTAAAACCTCCGCCGGCCCTTGAATGTGTGCAAAGTTTGGTCCCGATCGGTTAACACCACACGATTTCTATAAGGAACATACCCACACACACACATACGCACAAACATTCTACTTTATATATACAGACTAGCCGGTATGCCCGGCTTCGCTCGGGTGTTCTATTGGGTTGTTCGGAAAGTAATTGGGATTTTTGGGCGTTGCAAAAAAAATTTTATTTTCTCATAATGAAAGAACATTAAGCAATGATCTACTTTCTATTTTGTTCGATTACCTTTTGCCATTTTTCTGGTAATTTCATAATTCCTCTCTCGCAGAATTTCTGGCCTTTTTTCAAAGAAAAAAAAAATAGAAAAGCT
>KN726788.1:0-18552 GCA_000816745.1 Ancylostoma duodenale
GAACGTCTCCATCGAATTCTGATTCATTTTTCTCATATGCAGCACTGAGCGAGTCACCTTTTTTTGCATATGGATGACTCAGCTACCTTTGGATAAATGAGGCATGACGCTTTCCAGACAAAACAGCTGACTTCTCTTCGATACTTGCCACTTCACTTCTCTCCTTCTCCTTCTTTCCTTTGCAACATTGCTTGTATTTTCTCATGGATCTCTTCAATTTAAATTCATACAAACTGAAATTGAAATCCAATGTAAGTGAAAAGTTCAATCCGTAACCAAGAGTGTATAAGGCTGCTCTTACAAGTTTTTCAATCCATTCGTTCCGCTCCACATCCTCCGTGTCCTCTCGTGTTTTATCTGTTCAAGAGCATCGAATTTAATGCTTTCGTTCACTTGTTAGAGACAGTTTTTGTTAGCTTTGAACATTAACAGTAATAGCCAAATATTTGATCTAGCAATTTTGTAACCTGGCACCGTTCCCGATTAAGGCATGTTTTCACAAATCACTTCAAGACTTTGACACATTTCGAATCGAGCACACTTTTCATGGGGCGCCAACTAGTGTTCGTGCTAAGTCGAGCCAATCTGATTCGTTTCTTTCTCTATTTAATAGCGTAATCCTGGGAAAAGGCGACGGGAAAGAGTGCAGTTGTCAACACAAAGGCATAATGAGATACACCATGTCCATTACTTGGCCATATGGGGACGAAAGGTCGTGATACACCATATGCATCACGCGGTCCGTAATGGGATAAGTAAATTAATTTGTGTTTTTGAAACTCCTTGGAGACTTACCCTGAAAAACACCATCCTGTTGCCAGCCGATCTTGTAACCTTTCCAGAGCGATTCTGGACTAGTGCTATGTCTGTCATCAGCTCCAACATTACTGGTAAAACCGCTAACTGTTACTAACTACACTGTTACTAACTAGTAGTTTAAACACGGCACTCATTGACTCTCATCTACATTCTTTTATCGTTCTTTTGTATAACATGCAATTCAATAAGCATAGGAACGTGAATAAATGTGAATTTGCATATCGACATGTTCTGAATCAGCGACACGCCGTTTACTTCTTCTCACGACTCTATTTTCAATTCAGGAATTCATTTCCAATTCCTATTCGTCGACTAGATATTTTACCATTTCATTAGTGCTTGTATTCTACTCTTTGGAATGTCATACATATTTTCGAAATCTTATCCATATTCAATAGCCGTTGAATTCTGCTTTTGAAAAATTTCTGTAACAGAACGTGTTTCGCTTTTTAAGGAACTGGTTTTGTCTCGGAGTTAAACTACGAAGTGGGGTAGTTTCGTAACGTTTCACTGGGTAGGGTCAAGAAGAAATTTTAGGACTAGTTGGCTTCATCGATTCTCTCGTTGACATGTAAAGTATGGAAACCCGATCACCTGAAAGTTTGATGTTACCTAGTAGTTTTTTAATCCCTAGAACTAGAATATTAAGTTTACGAGATTTTCAGCAGTAAAGCAACGCCAAACAAGCACGGGAAACATCTATGTCAGTGAGGTATCCAAAAAACCGGAGTGGTTTCCGTTTCCTTCTCTCCATCCTGCTTTCCTTTCTTGTTTTTTCCCTTTTTTTATCTCTTTTTCACCATTAATGTTTCACAATTTTATTATGTTTGATTCGATTTTGCCATCGTTATCTGTTTATGTCTTTTTTTCGAGGACTAACGCTCCCGTTCGCGTTTTTATGTATTACATGTTGCTACTCATCCAACAGACTCAAAATGGAAATCACGTTTTAGAAAAAAAAGATCATGTTGCTATTGCTGATTTGTGGTATGATTTTTTGACCCTTCACTACTTCCCATTCAGAATCCTTTCGAGAACGGGGAAAGGACATGCGACGTGGGCTCATTGGCACTTTGGCTCTAGCCATTTTTGGCATGGCTGTCATAGGAAGTATAACAAGTATGATCTTTGATTTTTATTCCAGGAACTTTGGAAGGAAATGAGAAATCCACGGAAGTAGCATCATTTTTCTCAAGAGAAAGAATAGATATTTGCTTTTAGCGAATCTCGCAGAAATAGAAGTTGAGCCCGCTGAGGTAGCCGTCATCGAAAATGTCCCAACAGACACTCTTCGATTATTCCTCGTCGGTGATACAGGAGGTCTTGAGTAGTCAACTCCCACTCCCAATTCCTAATAAGACGTGCTGAAATCTGGCTTCCAGGGCTACCCATTTATCCATACTACTCCTATGCTCAGAAGAAAGTCGCAAAATCAATGGAGAACATGGCATTGGAAAAGAAAGTGCAGATGGTGCTGAACGTCGGCGACAACATTTACTACACTGGAGCGTCGAACGAATACGACTCTCGGTTTCGTGTGAGTTCTCTAGAAAGCTTAAAAAGAGGAAGATTGGAGATCACATTTCAGAGCAACATTTCTTCAGTTTTTTTTGTTCTTGGTGAGACTAACAAAAATTGTATTCTGTAGAGCGGATCTCATCTGTAGTATTGGGTCGTGGTAGATAAATATTTTCTTCACGTTTAAACTTCTTCGTTTCAATTTCTGCCACCTGATTTATCAACACAAATTGTATGCCTGTCATGATTGGGATGTTTGGATGCTGAAGGTGGGTATCACATGTGTCCGAGTAGCTTCCAACGATCGGCTTCAGTCCTTTTTTCCCTAGATCTCATTGCTCGAAGTCTCATTGTTGTCTGAATTTCCAAATACGGAATGGTAGCTGGGTGTCAGTTCCGGGCTCTAGAGTGGGAAATTCAATAACCCGAATCGCGTTCTGCTGTGGAAGTAATCGCAACTCTTGGTGGACGAGTGCGCTGTTCTAAAGCACAGGAATCCCACCACCCCTAGGCTAGAAAAAGCGCCCTAATTTTTGAATGCATCAAATTGAGAATGTGAAACTTGAAATGCCAGCTTGAAAGAGTTCGTCTACAAGACCTCAAGGAAGCGAACCATGCCCGGAAACTTTTTCGTACCCCTCGATGTATTTTCCGTTTGACCGTTACTATGTAGATAGAGTAAATTTATTCTAAAAGTACTACAGTCCGAGAATTTATGCACAAAGTGCATCAACGACCCTCCTCCATATTTCTTACTCAGAAGAGATGATCTTTGAAAGCACTGCGTGGTGAGTCAAAAAAGTGAATCTTTCAAATTTTGAGTTCGCCCCTGTTCAGGGACTTTTTTTTGCCGCTCGAAGGAGATATCAACAGTGATAAAGTTCTGCAGAAGAAAAAAAGAAAGAAAAAATTGCCACATTTCTTTTCCACGCAGTACACCATTATATGTATGCAAAAAAAAAACGAGAACGTGAGAATCATTCTGTGCCTTTCCATCACTGCTTATGTTTTTCCGTTAATTTCTGTGCCAGTGAGAACGCTCTTTGAGCTTTTCAAAATATTTTCTTCAAGGAGGCGTCGACATGTATAGGCTGGAGTGATGGGGGGGGGGGGGGGAATTAGTTTGCCAAGGTAAAACCGTACATATCCGATTTACGATCCGATTCGAAACCAGTTGTTAATCACGTGTTACTGCCGACTTTTTTTTTGCCATTCACCAGTACATCTGTCTAGACGTCAAACAGTAAAAAGTTATGACAGAGTGTACCTGTATTCTAACATATACTAACCTGTATTGTTATGTGTCAGGATTCAAGTAGTACATATGTGAAGGGAAAGGGCGGTCTACATACTCCTAGGAGGTGAATGAGAACATACCTCAAATAGGCCACGAAGCTCCTCTACTCTTTCCGTTCCCCGCATGTCAAAAGGAATTCGACCACCCGAGGGGAAGAGGGGGTGCAGCGCCCAAGAAATGCTAATAGGCGAAGGCGGTGGCAGAAACGGGGGGGGGGGGTTACGCTGGGAGGAATAGTGGTGTCTCTACCGAAAAAGGAGTACGAATTGTCGAAGATTCACAACAAAGTGATTAGAATGAATTTCAAATGTGGGTCGTTCAAAATAGTTGTATAAAAATACTAGCAAAAATGAGCTAGCAAGCATTTTTTGCTCATTCTTAAACAACATACGTAAGTAAGCCTGTCCCTACAAGCCCTCTATGTCATCAACTCTACGATGCGCCTACCTACACATTTGGAAAGTCGAGATACGCAGGCAAGAAATTTCACTTCAACATTTTTCGTGAGTGGAACTACACATTCACCAGTTTGTTAGAACAATGTGCGGCCACTAGTGATCTGCAGGAAAATTTTCTCGATGCTGCAAGTTGCGGCGTTGTTGAATAACATACGTGAGGAGTACATGGTGAACAGCACCTATTGTCATATTTGACGGTAATAATGCTCACTTTTGCTCGAGATAATCAAATTCGTCCGCGCAGAATTCCGTAGCTCAGAAGGGAAAATTACCAAAGATGCTGTTGAAATTGAAATCTTTCTTTATGCCCGAACCTAGACAATTCTGTTCAAAAAGGTTGTAAGTAGTCGACAAGTCGTCGAAATTCCACTCAATCCATGAGTTCTGTCCTCAGAATGACTCCATGGCGTCGATTCGTCATTCCAGACCTCGTTCGAGGACATCTACGACGGCAGTGGGTTGGACGTGCCGTGGTACATGATCGCAGGGAACCACGATCATTTTGGCAACGTTTCTGCTCAAGTGGCTTACACTAACCACAGCCGTAAATGGTGAGAGTTGATTTTAATTTTTTTGGCTGTCCAGTCGTCCAAGAAAAAGCTTCATTTTCTCTCAGGAAGGCTTTTTCAGGCATTTTCCTAACCTGTACTACAAAGTAACATTCACCGTGGGCGACAGCACTACCGTGGACGTTTTAATGATTGACACAATCGTGCTTTGCGGAAACACCGCAGACATTCAGAACGGCGGATTCTTCGACTTGTTATGGAATAAATCTCATGATCCTGAGGTGAGTGACATAAAAGTAATGTCTAGTTTGTCGACAAATATTAGTTCAATTGGAACTGGTAGAGTTGTTAGTTGGTCTTAACCTACAAATTTAAGGGGCCCACCTACCCGGAGAAGGCAGAAGAGCAGTGGCAATGGATACGAGAGACTCTGAACTCGAGCAGGTGAGCGAGCTGCTCTGACGGAAGTTGTTCACCCTCCATGGATGAAGCAATATTTAGAGCCGACTATCTTTTTGTTGGTGGTCATTATCCTATTCATTCTGTCGCCTCACATGGTCCAACTCACTGTCTGCTGGAAAGGCTGGACCCGATGCTGAAGGCCTTCAATGTCTCTGCCTACTTCGCCGGTCATGACCACACTTTACAGGTATACTTTTCTTGTGAGTAGTGATAAATGCTTGGTAGACGTTAGTAAACGAGGCCCACTAGCACGCGCTTCATCACAGATGTCGTGGTTTTCTGTTTGTCTGCGCATCCACACACCTCATTGACATGACCGTTCTCATTCTCGTCCAATCCTATAGCGTCCTGTACCAACCTGTCCAAACAGGTGGTGAAGTGCGTATGAGCGGGAGCTCCTGCACACAGAGGAACTTCTTTAGAAGATGAGAAAAGTGCGAAATTAGTTAAAAATTCATTGGTTTTTACTGGAATAATCGCAAGATGTTCAAATCATAAACGAATATAATTTATAAATCATCTGTCAATGGGTTTCGCACGAGGAATCCCTATTTGGATTAACGCAATCCCTATACGATGAAGTGCTAATGAAATACTACCATAGGGCTTGAAATATTTTATCTATTCATATGAACTTCCCTGGGAAAAGTGGTCCAAACAAAGTTGTAAGAAAGCCGACGGTCAGCGATAGTGCCGCACCCCCTTTACCATTGATCTTCCAATGTTCATGTCGAGTATTGTACTTAGAAGTCTAACTTTGAGATCATCGATTTTTTGAATTCAAATGATTTGTTCTAACTTCAATTTTTCACTTATGTTACAGCACATCAGCTACCCAAACGATTGTGGTCACACCATACACTACATTGTCTCCGGTGCTGCTTCTCGCTCCGATCGCTCCAAGAAAAACATAAACACTGTTGGAGAGGAGAACCTGCACTTTCAGTACGTTTCCTTTCACCTCCTGGAACAGATGCTGTGAATGAAGTTGTTCTTTCAGCTATCCAACATCATGGAACCCTTTCTCGCAATTGGGTTTCTCTAATGGAGCTTTTATTTACATGGAAATCACAAAGGATAACACCACAATGACGTTTTTAAACGGAAAAGGCAATGAAAAATACCGTATGAACATTAGTCCCAGACCAAAATCTTCTTCCTGAAGATTTACGAACGCTCCCTCTCAGAGAACCCATCTGTGAAGTAAATTGGGACCAGAGCTATGCTTTCCATGTATAACTGACCAGCCGGTCCTGTGATTCTTGATAATCTCGACCAAACCTTCCTATGGTTATACTAATTCGGTCGCCTAAATGAAGTCCTTAGATGACGCCTCAGGTTTTTTCCTAGACAGGGATCTTTCTTCTTCCACTTAACGCTAACCCTAGTGAAGTATACTACTCAGCTGAACTTGTATTTTCTTTCTTCTCTCCGTAACATTTTCCACTCATTAGTTAGCAGCGGGGCGAGGCAAAGTGTTATCCTTCGTTGTCTATGTCCTCTTCACGCATGCACCATTTTATATTGCTGATGTAGAAGCCTTGATAGTGGCGATTTCTTCTCATTCCACTCTTCCCTCTACGGTGGGCTCCCAAACGCTCCAATTATACCCACAGGAAATATAGCACCTCGCGTCGCCGTCGCTTTGGCGACACCGATTTCGACACATATCGATTATCGATCGGTTATGCCGCGCCGCCCAGTGACGCCACTTATGCCTCCCGCCTATTGATTTTGTGTGGACATACCTGACGTTGTGACTGCGCAGCACAACCCATTATTTGTTTATTTCTATCAATACGCTGTCTAAGACAGACGCTAGAAAATGTTAATGTAAGCTACTCTAAACAGCGCACCAATATTCACGAGTACAGCACACAGTGGACAAGTAAAATGTTTGCGATCAATACCTATAGAAATAGATAACTTTACTTGCGAGGGCGACGCTGGGTGCTATACTAATTTTGGAGCTTGGCTGGAGCCGAAGGGGTACAAAATCGTTTTTGCTTCAGTGTTGAAGTAAAAACAGACCTGTGCGATTTTTCCGTGAATTATCTCACTTAGACTTACTAACCAACAAATTATCTCTAATTTACATTCACACTCATACCACATAACTGTGATAAAGAGTACTACAATCTACATATTTCCCTTAAATGATCTCTTCCCATTCCTACGACTTCCTGTTTTCCTTTTCTTTCGTCAAGTTGTTGCTTTACGCAGATTCGTTCATATTATACGGTTCTCTTTCATTCATTCTTGAATTAGTGCCCTCGTTATAAGCGAGTACATAACATCGTCAAACTGTGATTCGTATGTGCAATAAAGCATAATTTATTATTTAGACAATTTTCTATACAGATTGCACAGTCCACAAAGGAATCCACAAAATTATCATGTTTCGCTGACATCATTGTCGGGATATTCTCACCTTGACGACAATATGAATGAAAATGGCAGCGATAAGAGAGGCGAAAGAGAAACCAGTGGAGGCTGCCACCCAGTACAAGTCGAAGCATCGTCTGTCCAGTTCTGTAATGGAGAGAATTCATCCACAGTCTTTTACAGTCTGCGGATGCCTTTTTCAGAGTCCTACCTAACGGTTGTGGGTCACACGTGTCTCCGGTACACAGCGTGGCTCGTACGGACTGGGTCATCTCGGGTCCAGTCTGCCTGCGGCGTTTGAGGAAGGCACCCTCGGCATCGTAGAGAATCGAGTTGGATGGGGAGGTGATGAGGTCAGGGCAGAATGGTGGCTGCAAAGGACAACGTGATCTATCATTATGCCTCTTTTAGAACTGGAATTTGTCCTTGTTCCCTTCTTACTCCATCCGTTTCAACTTAAAACCGACTTAACTTAGCCAACCTTCGCGTCGCGCATGTTGTGGCTGTCGCCACGATGACATCGCCTAGCGACGAAGTGTAAAAGGGCCATAATGTACTGTAGAATTTTGATGCATCGCATGCACGAACATTTAATTCATCAGGGCTAGGCTTCATGAAGGCATAACCAAGCGAAGGCAAACTAGCAAACCAACTTTCACGTCCTGCGTTTCCTAGCATTGCATAATCAGTATGTAGGATAACCAATTACGGTAATCATCGCTGTTTTGCTTGGTTAACTTCTCATGAATCCCAGCCCAGAAATGCTATGTGGGCAAAGTTTCTCGAATAGGAACCCTACTGAGGATGAAATTGTGACAAAATGTGACTTACAGTCGGAATAGACGCACAACTGCTGATGTTTGTCATCGAGGACGGTATATCCGAACAGATCGCCACGTCACACCGGATCCGAAGGCGGGTGTGGTCAGGAACCTGAAAAAAGGTGGATAATAGGGTTTAGGTAATTGGGTAAGAATGGTTAGGTAATAAGTAGTCCGTAGTTGCGTGTCAGAACGTATCAGAACAGCGGCGAAAACGCGTCGCATCAGTGCCATTTCGTACGAATTCTTATGTCACCTTCTGGTCATGTCAGTGGACAGGCGAAACTGTTTTTTGGGTAGTTACTTTTTTTGCTTCTCGAAATCATGTTCACAGGCTTGAAAGTTTATTCCTCTGGAAAACTAAAACTTCGTGTGTTCAATACGAAGAAAGCTAAAGGGTTCCAATGAAGTACGTTTGACTATAGTATACCTTGAATGCCCATAAGTGAGATGAGGCCGTATCGTGGTAGGTGTCGTAGTGAGGATGCGCAAAGATGCTCAGATCCGTGGAGCATCTGAATTCAATCTTTGAAAGAAGTTTCTGGAAGAGGAAAAAGATCGAAGCATCTGTTACCAACCCCAGTTCATCGATCATTTTGTGCTCTATGTTACTGATGTCATCTTTCACTATACAGTTCTTCACATGGAAGCCGTAGGCATCTGAAAAGAAGAAAATCTGGCAGGCTTATTCCTCATAAATATCCTCATGTCAGTTTCCTATTGGTGTACGGGGCCATTAAGGAAGTTTCCTATTGGTGTACGGGGCCATTAAGGAAGTTTTTTTGACAAACCCCATTGGGATAGTCAGTATAGTATGTGAAATATATTGGTTTATCATGAAATGCTCGATAATAATTTCCTATAGAATTGTCGAGATAATCTAGGAACCCGTAAAAACTATGTCTATAAAAACTACATGTGCTACCTGACTCAGGAAGAAGTTTCCACTGCACAGCAAGAGGCATGCCGATGTCCACCTCGCTCACTTCAGGCCCGATCTTGTGGTGTTCATCGACCACAATCTGGAACAACATAACTTTTAAAGAGAGAATTTTGCGGAAATATTTATGACAATGTAAAAAATGAAAAAAACCGAACAAAACTGAATAAATACCTTCATCTCCACCTGTGGTAGAGGAGCCTTTTGCTCAAGCTTTGTTGCAACCAGACGAAGCCTAAAAACAACAAAAATCGAGCTTTCTCTAAAATTTTCCTAGTGATCGTGTGGCATACTCTTCCAGGGCCTCCTCAATTCTTCTCGGTAGAGTCTGTTTGTTGTACTGAATCTTCTGGAGAACACATTGTGCCATGAATGATTGGACAGTGGAACTTCCATCCTGTTGCTGGATTACCACAACAACCTAAGCAACATTTGTGATATTAGGCTAGAGTATAAACGAATGAGGCTTTCTGCTAACCTGCATGTGGTACTGAGCTCTATTGTCAGCTTGTTCACCAGCGTTCTTCACTCCACATTCAGCGAATGGCAGGAAGACCTTAGGAGAGACGGCGCCGACGATGTTGTGAAGACAGCTGCAAGCGTAACACATGGAACTTTCAACTCCAACATGGAAATTCAATCTATCGGTCATCGTAAATATCTCTAGAAACGACATTTAAATAGACTAAGAGCAATGTGGTATTTTAAGGCTAAGATACTATACCCTCCCTAGCTTCCCTAAAAAAGTGCACTCTGCGCATTAAGTTGACTTCTTTCCGTTCCATCCCTGTGAATTTATTAAAACGCAATGCATTGCAAGATAAAAAATGAGTAAGTAACCGTAATCGATCTAAATTTAGCTCCATATGAGGTAGGCTCACAGTTTTCAGCATGAAATGTTAAGTGTTCTCGCTTTGCCACAACTTTGTAGCGAAGCAAAAAGAAGGTCGACTGAATAAAGGCCGCGAAACGAGAGAGATTCCTAGTTTCTTCTCAACAACTGCTCCCCTTCCCTATTTAGCAAGCAATTACAAGACCCGCGATGTAGCGTTCGAATCCCTTTTGAGGTCAAAGATGATTGTTGTCAAAGCTGTCGGCTCGCAAAACAACTCTGGACCGGTTCCCTCCAAAGGCTGTGAACATAGAGACAATTGAAGATAACGTGCTCTCACCTCGGCACTCGCTTTCGTTCGTTCGCGAAAATCTGGCCAGTGAACGGAAACAGCGTGGTGGCGCTGAACTCAATGCCCTCTTCCTTACAGATCACGTGGACTTTTCCTAAATGGAAACCTTTCAGTCCTATAGGTTCTTCTGTATCTTGTCTACATCGTCCGGTGAAGGCTAAGTACCTCGAACTCTGTTAAGAACTCCAGGCTTTGGTGTAGAAGTCCCCAGAATGGCAGAAGTTGTTGCCAGAGGTGTAGAAGTGGATGGTGTTGGCGAGGTGGTTGTTGGTGGTGATGGTGCTTCTGACACTGGTGCGGTGGTTGGCGCCGACGGCGGCGCTGATGGTGTCCTGGAATGATCAATATCTTCCCATGATGTATAAGAGTAGTTACTGGAGAAGGACTCACGTGATAGTGAAGTACTCTGCGGTTGACGCCGTTGTTGTAGCCGGAGTCGTTCGGGATATCTCAGCCGTAGGCACCTCAGTCACTTCAGAAGTGTAGACAACGCCAGCTGTTGTGGCTTCAGAAGGGGCTGCTGATACAGTGGTCGACGGTGTTGTAGTAGTCTCTGTTGGATATACAGTGATTGGTATTGGTCCAGGAGTTGTAGCCTCAGGAGTTTTTGCTTCTGTGGGTGTGGTAATCTCCAAAGGGACACCTTCAGTAGTCGGGGGTGTCTTATAAGTAGGTGTGTACTCCGTGGTTGCTGCAGTAGTTCCCTGAGATGGTGTAGTTGGCGCTTCAGATGGGGGTGTCCACACTGTAGTCCGGGGACTTGTCGGGGTAGTATACGGCGCTTCAGTACTTAGTGTAGTTGTGGGCGATGGTGGGACCGTCTTGTAGGTTGGAGACCATGGAACAGGACCCTCTGGTGGTGTTGTGTAAACACCCTCCAGAGGAGGTTGAGTTTCTGTCGATGGCTGTGAAGTCGTTGGAACTGTGTAAGCTTCTGTTGTGACTTCGGTGGTCTTTGCTGTGGATTCGAACGGTGGCAGAGTGTTCAGCATTGGTGTACTTGCCTGAAAAGAATAGTAGGCTTATAGGCGCAGTGGCGCATCAGAGTGGCTTAGTAGAAGAAATTTATATAGCAATGGAATTGGCAGGAAATGCTGATCACAATGGTACACATGATTCCATGCAAAATTTGCGATAAAAACCGTTTTCGAGCTCATAATTTGTGGAGCACTTGGGCGGAGCCTAGATGGGGACATAGGATACAATCCCTTGCTGGGAGCGCGATTCTTCGCCTGTTACACTCCCATACTTCTCATTTGGCCACCACTCACAAATTAAAGAGTACACTTTCAGGAAAAAAATGGGGAGTCTCCTGCATCTGCTCAGGCTCTGCCCATTTGCTCCACAAAATAAGAGGCCCAAGAAGGGATTATCCGACATTTTGGCATGGAATCATGTATGTCATTCTGATCAGTGGCTCCTGGCGAGTCCATTCACATAAAATACATGAATCACGAGGATTTTTTTGAAACCTTCACTTTTGCTAGCAAAACCCACCGTAGAAGGTCGAGTAGTCGCCTCCGTTGTGGTGTACAAAGTCACATATTCAGTAGTAGCTGGCGGTGCAATGGTCTTCGCCGTGGGAGAATAACTTGGCACCTGAAATGAGGGCCACCCATCCTGGATATCTAAAATAAACCGAAGTTTCGTACTCACAGTTGTAGTCTCAGCCGTCTGCATTGCCGGTGGAACCAGAGTGGGTGAGGGGGGTGCGGGGAAGTACTGCGGCGGCATGAAGACGTGCGGGCCTTTGGGAATCTGGAACACTGGGTGTTTAAAGTAAAATCAGAGGACACAGATTGTCATGGTCGTAATTGTTTTACCTCAGGACGGTATGGCTCAATTGTCGTGAATTCGCCTTTGGGGAAAGGACCAGGGACTTCCTGGAAATATATTTCCTTCAGCCTACGTAATTTTCAGTCTGCTACTATTCAGACATGTTCAGAGAATCCAACTATGAATATTCTCCTGACATTTCAAATGATTGCTTCAGTTTCTATGCCTTCTGAGGATATTTGTGATTTAGAAGACAAGGCTTCTAGTAAAGTGAGAGTTAATGGATTAAGTCTTCCGAGAAGGTTCGGCGAAAATGTAATTTTTTCCAAGCAGGTGTCAGAGGAGGGTGGGCGTGTGTGGTTGTTATTCAGCGTTCACGATTCAATTCACATTTGACATCGATAGTACTCAGAACGCGTTCCCAAAATCAAACTCAAAATTGCTCAAAAACTACAAGGAAAAAAAGTTAAAGTTGAGAATGTGCGAAATGAAAGATAATTAAGATGCACCAAGTTAAGAAGAGAACTTGCCAAAAAAATTTAAGGTGAAGTAATCCGCTACTATTGAAAAATAGCTTACCGCAGGAGCATAAACAGGCCCTCCAGGAACGAGTTTTTGGATGTAATATTCGGTTGATGTTGGTGGAGGCGTGAACTCGGAGATCAGCTTTGGACTCGGCGGAATGTAGCCAAGCCTTGCTGCGTCGCCCTGAAAGTTAAGAGATTTATCATCCAATACAAAATCTGAGAACATGTCCTCAAATCAATTATGCTCTTCTGTTAAGTGAGAGTCACAAGTTCGCTCCTGTGCCCACCGTAAATCAAAGAAATGGCTCTACAGAAAAAATGCAGTTAAGCTAGAAATGGCTATGTCAAATGACTTGTTATGAAAGAATTCAAAAAATGAACTACATACACATGGATGCAGATCTTTTTGGCGGATAGGGTTTGCTGAAGAGAAGGTCATGGTTCTTTCTACAAATTTAAAAAGCAGAAAGTTCTTTTGTGCCTCTGAAACGAAATATTACTCAGGGACCTCATGTTTGGATGTTTTTTAAAAGTTTTCTGCTTCGCTGAGGATACCCAAATTTCCCTACTTAGGAAGATAAGCTGGTTCAGTGATAGATGGTTTGAAATAAATATAATGGAATGGGATTACAGTATTGCAGTTAACATGAAAAGTTCGAATTTGAAACGGTGTTTTTATCAATGTGCTGTTCAGACACCTATAAGGATTTCTAAAGAATAGTTTTTTTCAGAGCGCTAACATTCCTAACCTTAGCTGCATTGGAAATTAGTAAAGTAGGTCCTTTTCTTCCATCTCCTTTTCCAGGATTGTAAAGCGATACCTAAAACATCGTGGAATAGCGTAATGCCATCGGAGACTTGCTGGCTGACCTTATCGGCATCGATTCCGCACAGTGGGCCAGTACATGTTCGATTCGGCTTCAGAAAATTTACATCGATGTGTTGGGTGAAGTCTTCGGGTAAATGGCCTGGTGGTTGGTAAGCCTGGATAAGAAGATTTTAAATTAAAAAAAACCATGAAATTAAATAGCTAATTGAGCTGGAAACTGATGTCCTCTTGAAAGACCAACGGCTGTTTCATGAGGAGCACATTTTTTCTATATAGCCCACTAGTCTTCACCCTTCCTGATTCCGCAGAATTTCCGTAATATGGTGCTCTTACTTACAGTGCTTCTTAAATGGAATACCGCTCGAAAATGAGCTGAAACGTATTCCTTGCATTTTTATTGTAATAACTGGATTGACTTTCTCATTGTCGTGAAGGAAAAAAGATACTGTAGATGTTACTCGTTTTTCAATATTTTTTAAAACAAGTTTCCCTTAATTCTCCAGAGAGGAACGTATCTATTCAACCTACTTGGGAAGAAACAGGTCTCGGGAAGTAATTCGCCTTGGCCTGCTCCAGCTCAGTCGGTTTTGAAGCGACAGTCGTTGTGCCTTCCTGCACGTCCTGGATCACATCCGTGTGGTCATAAATGTCATCAGGAAGCTCTGCAGTTGTGAGTGAATACAGCGTCCCAGCTGTGGTCTCCTCCTCACCATGAGTGGACCCAGTTGCGCGAGAAGTTTGAGGAGACGTCGCAGTCTCCTCATCGAACCATCCCTTCGTGATGTCCTCGATCACGAGTGCTGTGGATCTTATCGGTGCAGAAGACGTCGCAGAAGATGTCGTTTCTGTGGTTGGTGACGTCATCTCGGATGAGGGGGCTGTTGATGACATGGTGAATGGGTTCGTCTCCGAGTCAAAGATGGACATCATGGAGCTTGTCACATCCACACCCTCATCGCCTGCGGCGGTGGTTGCCTTCATCAGATGCTGAGGAACGGTGCTGGTGGGGTTGTACCACCCACGAGTCGGATGTGGTTGCACGAGGTCAGTCACAGGACTGACGCTGTTTGCCGTGGTGAATGACTCTGGATTTGCTGCAGGTTGTGTGGGGATCGTTCCTGAATAATATCATTCTTGGAAAGTTCAGCCATGATCACGAGGACAACCAAACCAAAGGTCAAGGCATTACCGTCATAGTTCTCAGGATTCACAGATGGCTTCATTGGCTCATGGGTAGAGGCGGTGCTGGTGGTCGGTCCATATGCACCTTGGGGTGGAATCGGACCTGGGGCCTCCCAGTAAGGTGCGGCATTTGGTGGCACAAACCATTGCTGTCTATTATTGGCCTGTGGAGGGATAAATCCTGGACCAGAACGTGGGTAGAAGAGTGCGGCCGGGATTTGTGGGCCACGAGGATATTGAGGGACCCGAGGTTGTTGTGGGAAGAAGCCTCCTGCAAATGAACGATTGTGCATAGCTTGCCATTAACTCGACTATTTCTCATGAAAAGCAAATACCGTTTAACTTTAAAAATGCTAGGAGGTTTGGTAACCCAGTCTTTCGTTGCACTCGACAAATTCTCACAAAACTAACATAAATAGACATAAACAACATACCCCTTTGACCTCCCTAACTTCTTCTTTTCTCACTTTCTACCTCTGCCATTTTGTTTCTTCTAAATCGACTACGGACGCAGAAATGCTAACACTAATTGGTCTAAGGAAGGCAAGTGATGCAAACAAATCGGAAAATGGATCTCAACTGATGGGAATTTTGCATCATGTCATTTTTAATCCACGTATGTTTTTATTGTTGCACTTTGAAAACTTACGCATCTTACCTACCCGAACATAGAATTAACTTTTCTAATGACCTTATTTTTGAAATTCCAGCCGTCCTTGTCCCCAATATGACGAAAGCTTCAGTTGTTGTTCCCACTATGGCGTGAATGAATGAATGAATGAATGAATGAATGAATGAATGAATGAATGAATGAATGAATGAATGAATGAATGAATGAATGAATGAATGAATGAATGAATGAATGAATGAATGAATGAATGAATGAATGGCTGGATGAATGAATGAATGAATGAATGAATGAATGAATGAATGAATGAATGAATGAATGAATGAATGAATGAATGAATGAATGAATGAATGAATGAATGAATGAATGAATGAATGAATGAATAAAAGTCGGCACAACAAGAGCGAACAGCACTGATGCAGATGAAGAAGTAGGAATGAAAAGAGATGAGGATAGAGGAGCGAAAAAGAAGGAAAAATGGGGAGGATATAGACGAAACTCGTATTTGCAAAACGTTGTAGTTATATCGCATATACAGAATATTGTGAAAAATTTATTTATTTATACTGCGAAATATTATTGAATTGAAAATAAAAAAATATCACGAAAAACATTGTAAAGAATATCATGAATTTATGTATAATCTACATATATGTACGCTTACGTTGTCTTCATACACCATCTTCAAGCGTACGTTCTCACTCATAATTTCATTCCTTTATTGTTTATTTATTCATTTATTTATTTATTTATTCATTTGTTCATCTATTTATGCTTTGTTTCAGTCGTTCGTCCACTTTCTTTTTAAAGAGAAGCTGGGCAAGCAGAGGCTTAGCCTGTAAGCCATGTGTTTCACAGCCCACTCAGAAGAGTAAAGACTGGTATTCACAACGTCTTCTGTGCATGAGATTTATAACTCAATTGAAATACACTTTAGTACAGGAAAGACATCGATCCTAAGTGTTTCCGAAGATGAACGGAATAAGAGCGACGCATTAACTCACCCTACATTGTGAATTAAAGGACGAAAAGCTCGCTGTACATCACTCTACTTGCAATGGCCGCCAGCAGTTGGACTCTGTTTTTGGTGAGTTCCCGCAGGACACTGATTGTACATGCGTAGCTCAACATCGGCCAACTCCTAATGTGAGGTTTTGAGCAAATAATTCTAGAAAATTCAGGCCGTTTGTTTTCTTTTGTGGGGTTCCAACATCTTGTCAACGAAACCAAACGTCTTCCAAAATGCCCTGAATCGTATGGCGTACAGATGTCGGAGGATATTCGGAGTGTCATTTATGTAGAGCTCTCCAAGTTGCTATCAAAAACTCTGGTTAGTAAAAATGTATTTATACAGGTATAATACTGGCTTTCTATCGTGCCTTTCCCTTACTTCTACCTGGTGTCAAGGGAGAAATCTACATTTTCAGAAGTATTCTTGTGAGCTGGAAACAGAGGCTGCTGACTATATATTGTACCCTTATAGACCGAGGCCTACTATAGGAGATGCAAAAGAATGGCTTATCCATAGAGGGTAACCAAAGTCTATAATTCTTTTAAGAAGCAGCGAAGGATTATTCTCACCAAAAAAATTGGTGGCTGCACTTAACTGCTTCCTAATTGTTTCCTTAGCAAAGCAAAAAAAAAAACCCTGCAATTTATACTTGCAGGCCTTCGCGTCCCGGCTTCATAAAAGATGTCCTGAAGTGGTGGGCACCGAAACTGAAGATTGTAAGTAGCACCTTTATCATCAGTTCCATTTACCATGCGAACAAGTCTGATACTTCTTGCGTGGAAAGGCATACTTTGCAGATGGACGCTATGCAGAGCGTAGGCTGTTTCTACAGAGCTACCGAAGGAGAACCAGGAACTGCCGAGCTGGCTTGTGTTCTCGATCCCCGTCTTCTTTCTTAGCATCGATTCAGAAGCCCGCAAATGAAGATTCAGTGTCCGTCTTACATAATTGTACCTACGCATTATTTTTCACTGGTTTTGACTCCACTGGGTCGTGGGAACATATCGCACAGTGCGATCAAAGAAATTCCTTCGAATGGTTGTCACAAGAGCTGTTGTCAGCTATCCTTCCCCCCGTGACGTCTTCTGAATGCAGAACGATGTTCGGCCACTGCTTTTGTCACCAGTGAGCACTCGTCAGTATGCACTAAAATCTAGGCATTACAGTCAGGATGGGAGGGAGAACATAAGTCGTCGTATTGAGGAAGGTAGAATGATGTCTATATGCATACGAGTGTAGAAGGATGTCTTCATATAAGTAAAAGTGCATACAACTAACCACATGCACAATTATAGAAACACAACATCCAAAAATCCGGGCAGGTTTCACAAAAAAAAACTTAGGAATTTTTATCATTTCGGCGATTTCTTATGTAACTATCAGGTTGTCCCGAAATCAATGGCCACAATTTAGAAGTGGAAATTTGAATGCTCATAACTGTATCATTTTAGAAGCTAGACAGAAGTACTTTGAACGATTATGAAGAGCAACGCCTGCGCTATTCGAACTCTAAAAGACTTCCTCAGTTACACTTTCTTATTGTTTCTGCAGACGACATTGTGAGTGCAACGCGAGGCAAAAGACGGTTTTTGTGCTCCGCCAATTTTTATTTTCCGCACTTTGACAAAGGTAGATTTGGTGTTAACTCTACATTTGACGAGTTGCAATGCAAGCACGTACAACCCGTGACTGATGAAACACTTCCAAAAGGATACGAGTTTCCAACGTTGGCCAGGTGATGGTCACGAAACTCCTTAGGAACAAAGGCATAGTTCAGAAGGTGGGACGAGAGTTCCAAAAAGTCCATAAAATGTTAGCTGCTGGTTGGACGCAACTTAATCAGTGATGGCACTGAATCCTTGGCAGCTAGATATGGCGATAAAACTGGTGGGTTTCGAACAAAAGAATTGCCGGCCAGTGCTTAACTTGTGGCACCATTTGTTTTGTCTTGCTTCTGTCGTTGAAGAATATCTGAATATACTCAACAAACCTAGTCACCCCAGCAAAAATTAACTTTCCCTGAGAGATGAAGTACTGCTCGAGGTGTTCGAAGGGATCCAGACCAGGCCAGAAGCAGAATTTATTAGTAAATGCCTCGCTGTCACAATTTGGACCTCTGTCTCAAGATTCGAAAGAAGATGCCTCAGTTTTGGTTAAACGAAGAAGTGCACGTCTAGTGTCGGGGGCTGGGGAGGGGGGGGGGGC
>KN726788.1:19534-35600 GCA_000816745.1 Ancylostoma duodenale
ATCCCCTTGGATCTCACCAGAGCTTTTATTTTTTTTTTTAAAATATGAAGGCATCTGAGATGAAAAAGCGCTGTACATACTCTCTCCCTTCTTGAAATTATTTCCCTATCCCTCAGAGTTATATTATACTTTGCAGGTCATCCAGAACCCAACGAAGCCACTTACCCTTCCTGAGGAGCCGAGTTCGATGCCCTTTGAGTACGAGCGGTCGCGTTCTTTCGCACATTCGTTACTGGAGTACGCCATACTGGCTTCACAGCATCAGCACATAGTATGATCGATAAAATCAATAAAATCGATTTGGTAGAAAACGGTTTTAAGGATGGTTGAAGCATGGGCGAGAATGCGAGCTAACTCCGCCTCTAGACAAGAAGAGGAGGAATGCGCGGGGTGAACAACCAGATGACTGGCAAAGATTACGGGAACAGCGTTTAGCGGATCAGCCGGCGAAATTCGCTGCGATTTCACAAATGGAAAGCGAACAGCTGAGATTTGATCGACGGGTTCTGCTGGGCGATATCCTTATTTTACTTCATTTAAAAACTATTATATCCACATACTTCAGAAATACTATTATATGTAAATGCTTCAGGGACAGTGTTCTATCCAAATCCTTCAGAAATAAAGGACTGGAGGGATGGAGGGAATCTAAGAATGAAAATTGTTAGAGAAATAAGATTTTCTATAGATTCTAGAAAATGTTTCAGCAAAATGTAGCACATATATGTATTGTTCCACATCCGAACCTAGACGAAAAAACTGTGCGCAGAGGTTATGCTTCCTCACCCGCCTCCGGGATAATTCTCCCGAGCTCCTGAACAATCGTTGTTCTCTCTGTATTATTACTTAGTAAAGCTTCAGGAGTCTGGGCCACCTAATCTCTGCCACCTGGGCTTCTTTAACGCATTGTTCTCAGAATATTTGACTGGAACAGAAAGTGCAGAAGCAATGGCTCCCCGTTTTTTTTTGCTTTATGGATGTGATGCTTCCAGGATGTCATAGAGTGTAGCATCTTGTTGTTGGAAGATTCACAGGAAGAAGTTTTTCGTGTGAATAGATGACAAATAGAATGCAGTTTACTGAAATCCTCTCGGATCATCCGAAAACAGGTTGGAAAACAGGAAGTGGAACATCACTAATAATTTTTCGAATTTTTCTGATCATTCGTAAATTCCTGGATCCCTGCTGTTCAATGTTTTACTATTTTCTTATTTCGAGCAGGTTTCCCTGCTTCTCCTGTTTTCATAAGTTTGCGTATTATTTTGGGTAAGCCGTTTCCTCTGGCGCACAGTAAATAAAATAAATAAATAATAATCTGAATGAATGTCATTCAGCCAGCGAGGGAGCCATATCTATACGATTTTTGCAGAGCAGAATTGTTTTGGTGGGAGAAAAATTATTTTGAGGAATGAGGACCCCTTCGTACATTTTGCTGGAAGATTCGAGAATCGCGTTTTTTTAGAACTGATCAAACACACAAGCAAAAAACCTATTTGTTATTTATTCCATATTTGTTATTCGTTATTCACCTATTTTCTCAAGGATCTCCATCACAATTCGATTATGGCGGTTTTAAATCTCGGCATATATGGGGAATCAGAAAAAAAAGGTACTTGGGATCCTGTTCAAGGGTCCCATTGGCTGGAAGGTGGGCAGCATCTTTGCTAGGCCTATGGAGACCACGCTATTTCAAAGAATGCACCTTTGAAAGCACGAATATCGCCCATATTAGTTTTCTGGGTGTGCCTGTAGTCAGAATTATCATAAATTTGACGTACTCAAGTCGTTTGACAACTGAGATAGCTAAAAATGCTAGAAAGCTAGTCCAGCGATACAGGTAGCTATTACTGGTTTCTTACACGGTACGGATGTGGAATACCATCGGAAGGAGATAAAGATGGATAGATTCAGTCAAAGACAGGTCCTCCTCGGCATACTGACGAGTTCCCGGGAGGACCTATCATTAGAGCCTATTTACCCGTTGGTGGAACAGGGAACGAAACAGGAATAATAGGCAATATTCCTTTATAAGTTCTCTATAGTCTCTTTAAGATAGATATCTACACAAGAATAATAATTTGATTGAAAAACGTGATATTTGTGGAAGGTAAAAAAATCATTGAAGAACTTAGATGATTGACTAAATGGCTAAATGATGATGGCTAACTGTTGTTTTACTTGCGAAAATTACTATTAATAATGAAAACTACTGGTTAAAATATAATATTTCAATTAAGGAACAATTCAGGAACAAATATGACAACGCGAGTGGTCTAAAAGGAGGAATTCTTCAAGCGTTCAGGGCTGTATTGCTTTTTTTTTCAAACACTCGATTTTGCACCTATTTGGAACCAATTGTTCGTCATTTTAAGGTTTTTCTCGCTATGTTACAACCACATTTTAGTACAAAAATTCATGAAGAACTTGCTTGCTCTAGTTGTGGAACTATGCACCCCATTCCATTTTTTACCAGCTTCCGCTTGATCCAGGTCAACGAGCAGGCGCTCGAAAGTCGGATCAGATATTGTTGAAACCGGCGAAGCGTTTGGAAATGAAGATGAATATCTCGTCGACGGCGCCGGCGTCTCGGATCCAGCACTTCTTTCCGGAATGTTCAAGACACAGGGCAAACCGGTTGTCACGCGAACGTCACTGAGATGCCAGCAATTACTGTGGACTCTTATGCAGCAAGGTGTTCATGGGAGTGGCATTCCAGCGACCAAGGGTAATTCTTGGGATGCCATGCGTTGATGTGAATTTCGCGTTGCCGTTAAAGTGACGAATGTAATCGAAGACGTTGGAAAACAAACGGCTCTGGGAAAATGTAGACAACAGACGAGCTAAGCTATCCCAAGGATCTATCCTGGGAACTGCTGATAGTTCTTCTTGAAACACTTGGATCTTTAAGCCCGTTTCTTGCGTGAGAGGCATCCCCGCTCTCGCTTTCAGCCCGTTCCCACACATTTGCCGCGCACAACTGTGTGAATGAGGATGACTTAAATTTCACTTTACGCGGCCATTCATGGCTGCTTCCTCGACGTCGCTCACTTATCGCGTCGCTCATACGTCTGACAGCGAAGAAGACAGAAATAAATTACCCAATCATCGACCATAGAAACCCTCGTAGTGCCTATTGGCGGGAATTCGTGCCCATAAATCTTTCGCCGCTTTTAGCAGCTATTATCCTAGATTTTAAAGGTTTTCTTTAAACCTTAAACATAAGCTAGACTTATAAATAGCTATACTTTATAACTGTTACCTCTCTACCAGATATGGAAGAACCCAGTGATTCGGTCTCGTTCCCCGACCCGCACCACCTGTGTCCTGCCGATCTGACTGTCTGCGCTTCCGCACATCGCATCGAAATCACCGTTCTCATTCACAATTTGGTGCGGCGCTTTCGAGTGGGTCCAGAACACTGAAGTCTGCAAAGCGTAATTTCCTCCATTTCCTTAGTTGATTTCTAGGCTGCTATGATTTCAAAGTTCTGTACGATCATAAATTTTATATAATGCTTCAATTCAACATTAACATAGTTGTCGGTTAGCCTAAAAACACTGCGGTGAACATGATGCACATGATGCGTCACGCCCGTTCGTCCTCGTGTGGTCATGTGATGCACACGGTGCACCACGCAAAATGTGCTCTTAATGCCAATAAAACTTACCCAGTAGGTTAACCATGTTTATCAACTCACGACATAAACAAATTACGCCACAGTACATTTATGCTGGGCGATTTGCGTAAAAATGACTTATTACAAAGACTTTCAGAGATGCTCGAATCAAAATAATATGTATGTACATCTAGTGGGAAAAATCACAAGGCAGGAAAATTGCGAAGCCTGTAAATATAGGCATCACCAGTGGTTCACGCGTGCACGCCGCCGCGCCGCATCATCTGCGTCTTGTCACTCTGATTGTCTACGTATCTACTAAGCCCTCTGATATCACCATTGCTCTTTTCTTTTTCCTTCTTCTTCTCACCCACTATAATGTGGTGTAGCGCGGCTCACGCATTCATACAGCCGAGGTCTCCTTTAAAATACGTTTTTTTTTTTTGGAAAAAAAATCGTGGGGATTTGTGGCAAAACACCTAGAAGTACTAAGGTAAGAAATAAGTCCGTGTGTTTTTTTTTTTCAATTTGTTTTTTAAAACCTATTTGAGCTTCATTTGGATGTCTATCATTTACTCTCTTGTAACTCTGGTTTTGTCCATTACCGAAACTCGAATTTCAATTTGTGAAACTGCGATCCTTTTGTGACCCTCCAACAAGAATGATTCCCTTTGGCACCGGCTACTGTCCCCCTTCAATCGTAAGTCAAATGAAAGTCAGGCGGTAAGGTATATTCACTATGTCTGTAGAGAAGCAGAAATGGAATGCCCCTTTAAACAGGAAAATTTTGGACTCGAAGATGCCTCTCATTCTAGGTGGGGAATAGGGAGAACTAACCCCAAGGGTTTGCTCTAGGTATTAGGGAGAATCACGACTGATGTCATTCCTCAACAATATGCAGGTTCAGCTAAAGCGTTCCATACAAAACGTCGGAGCATTCCATATGAGATGATCCATCACGTTGGGTATGGTTGATTACGCGGCACAAATTCCACCAAAACGCCTCCCAGGAAATTTGGATGACAGGGCTTTCCAGTCATGTCGTCACTTCAGGTCTGCAAGGGTCATTTTCCACCTATTCCATTACGTTCCCAATACATTCCATTAACTTCGATTTAAGATTGCAGCCGAGGGTCTCGAACTGAGTCGCTTCAAATAACGTAATTTTTTGTGGACATTCAAAAACCGCGCAAACGTATTCCCCAACCTAATATTAGGTTAATGCAGGAGAAAATGCGTACTTTTTCTAAGTCTGCTGTGAAGCTTTTCTGTGATGTACGTATTAAAGCTGACCCCTTCAGCCGGCATTCTCGAAACAACTGAAAATTCCAGACACCGCGTTTTCAACTTTTTTGACTTCCGAGGATTTTTCTGTAGCACCACAAAAGATTTGCTCCAAACCACCTTCCTTGTATTTGGCGAGGGCATTACTTCATATTTCAAGCTTGAGTTTGCAGTTGGGTGCCACGGCTCCTGTGTTGGGAGAAGTGGGAGTGAACTTTTCGAAGCATTTCCCTATTCATTTCTAGGACTCTCCTTAGGTGATTCACAACTATAGCTTTCCCTCAGAGACAGTACCTTCAGAGCCAACCACTGCTATTATTCTTTCGAAGAAATCGAAATGCTCGAAACCGTATTTTCTGCCGTGCCAAAATCGGACAATAATTTCTTCCGAGAGCTGGCTCAAATTTTGAAAAATTTACAGAAGAACGGTCCCGTAGCTGTCACGTTCACTAGGAAAATTGCTGTGTGGATGTCACTCACTCCAGCTCTGGAATACTTGTTTCGCAAGAAAAGATTAGCCATACATGACACAAAAACGACGTTCTCGCTTTTCATCACTTCGCAGTTTCCCCCGAGTTCTGGGAGAGGGGCCTCAGGAACCTGCTTATGCGATAAGCCCTTGTCCTTGCTGATGATTGGGATGGCTTCGCCAGCCGAGATCATCATCCTCAAAAACAAAAAAACAATAAAACGAAAGTGAAAATAGAAAAAAAACAAAGTCACCACAAAAACGCGCCATTTCTTTTGCACCAATAATCATTGGCAAATCAAATGCGCACAAACTCAGACACTCGACCGCGCGCAACAGCACTTTTTTGGGATACACATAAGTTTTTAAACAATATTGCATACGTAGAGGTGGGTTGTAGGTTTGAACGATTCGTTCGATTTACGGCCAATGTATTTGAAATTGACGACGAGTCATAAATGCAAGATGTTTGACGCTTGATTGGGCGTTGAGCATGTTTCACATGAACCAGATGTGCTGCATTATGTTCATTTTCTCATCCTACAATCGACGAGCGACACTTTCTGCCCTCAGTCATGTAGCAAACTTTCGAAGCACTGTTCATGTAGAACATCATTGAAGAACTTCTAGTGTCATTGTTCCCTATGTGTGCAAACGTGTAAACTATCTGAGCTGTCACAGCATTGTCAAGACCAGGAAAAATCATTCTCTTTTCGGAATCTTGATACTGTCTGTGCAACTTGCGAGTTTTGTCCGATCAGAAAGGAATGCGTTCTTGAAAATGGCTTCATATCCAGGGGAGTTTTCTTTTCTTTTGTTATTATGTAGGAACTTCAAGCAGAATAAAATCCATTTAAGGTTACAGGTCTGGAAAAATTCGTTCCCTCTTGGTTCCGTTAATAAATCTTAACTTATTATTCCAGGAAAAGTGAGAGAAGCAGGGAAGGAAGCGTTGCTTATATCTCGCACATTACTCATCAGTGGTTGACGTAGGGCGCGCTTCCCCCCACCGGAGGATGAATCACCAGATTTCTGAGAATACTTCATAAAATATTTAAAAACTTCGTATTGGATTATTTTTGATAGTTATTGATTATTTTTAGACACTTATCACTAACGATTCCACATTAAAACTAATATCTTTACAACTTTTGTCCCTCCATCCGGGTCTTCGGATTGCCAGAGTTGCGACTCTTTTCCACACCCTTCCCCACTCCCCTCCACTCTTAGGCTAGCCACTTTCCGTCCAGCATTGGTACTCACCCATACCTAAGAGTTGGAGTGAAAAGGTTGACCTTTCCGAGGGCTCGCTAGCAAGGGAAAGGAATCCTTAATGTTAGAAAAGATGATAAGTAAAGGAAATAGTTAGTGGGTGAAGATGTATACTAGGGTAACTAAACCCTATAGATTAACTCAAGTGGACTCATTAAGAACACATGGTGTTAATTTCCTTATGTATTCTTTTCCTTTTTATTTCATTAACTGGGCTCAGCGCTACTTGAAAAAGAGGAAAAATCAGTTAAAACACTTTCAAATCGGAACAGAAGCGACCCCCAATGATTCTTTTTTATGTGCTATATTTACTGCCTCGATTAATAGCTAGCTGGCTGGAGGAGCATTCAAACTGTAACTGCTCTCTTAAGCAGCACTCACGGAAATTTTTGGGTTGAAAATTTCGCGATATATCGGGGTCTTTAGGGACGGTAAACTCACTAACAACGATGAAGTAGCGTGAAACACGCGAAAACGGAAAATAATGGCGGTATTCTACGGCTGTTACGGCAGATGTGTCCGCGGCAGTGTCATCGCAGGTACGTAGGCGACCATCCACCGTGTTTAACTTACTGCTGCAATTGTTCAGCGGCCCGCTACATGGTAAGCGACTCATTTCAGAAGTGAGAATTTCCATGAGTGCTGCCTTTAAATTACATCCAGAAACACATGTAAGGACAGTGGGATTCACATTCCTAACTGCTGGGCTTCTAAACCTGAAAACAGTGTCCTGCCTAGAAATTGATGGAAATACCTTTGATGATCCCATATGAGTTTAAGCGCTAGCGGTCAAATAGGGAGAAGAGAAAACCTTTAGGAAGAATAAATCCGACAAGCTGCAAGTCGTTAAGGATTTTCGTGTTGCATGGAATGTTTATCTCTATGGTTTGCCTTGATGCTACGAGTGGACTTACATTATCATTGCTAGTTATTTTTAGTTTGGTGCATAACTATCTGGTACTTTTTTCACTGCTCGTTTTTTTTTTGCATGTGGAAATGTGCTTTGTTCACGTCTATCCTTAGGAAACATCTTTTGGGACTACATGAAATCGAGTGTGGAGATTCACAATCAGACTACAACAGCACCCCTAACTATTGAACCAAAATCCTCCAAAGTTCCTCATAATCATTGAGAGCACCCCTAATTGAATGTTGAACAGGCCAGTTGAAAGATCTTGAGCACCTGATTACAAATATCTGCATGAATATTGTTTCTGAGCTGGCTGCTTATGCTCTGAGGTGTTTTTTGAATAGAAATAGAAGTCTCTCTGCAAACCACACCTCAAACACATTTCTCGTGTAGATATGTATTTGAAACAAGGAGCTCGAGAGCTTTCGAATAGTCGTGTCAAAGTCGAATTTCCGTACATGTCAGCATACACTCCCGGTGACTCTGATGGGTTTGAACGCATTCTGGGACAAGAATTAACGAATTCATGGTTCTCCTATACTTCCTAGCTTGAGAAAATATGGTCCGATAAGCGAGTACTGCTCAATCTCTGCATTGTTTTCGACAAAGGATCAATCATTGAACTTCAGTATCGATTCTAACGGTGCGGACGCAAGTAACAAGTGAGTGACAGGTCTGCCATCAAATTTTGGGAATGAATTCTGTCTTACTGCAATAGAAGAGAAATAATATTTGAAAACCCGAGGTAGTGATGATTTTCGACTTTTCTAAATTCAACATTGTTCTGTGCTTAAAGAACTAGGAACACCGTGCAAATTGGCCAGATGAACTCTGAATGAGGTCTGCTACCACTGCATTGCTGGATGGGCTCAACGGTTCGCGAAACCTTTCCGAAGAAAAGAAAATTACAAGATAATTGTGCACCAACGTAATAGTTTCCTCAGATGCAGTGCATTTTCATGTTCAACGACGGTTTCCGTTGAGAACTTTCCGCCTTGCCAGACTCTTTGAGTACTGCTCCTTTTCCAGAATCTACAGCAATCCTCGTCTTCAGATGTACAACCAGATCGACTTCCACATTCTTCAACGAAAGGTGCGTATCTACGTTGTTCCATAAAAAGCCATCCTTCTTACTCTTCATCATCATTAGTTATTGGACATTAGCGTTCTTACACATGAAACAAAGGCACTTAATGGTCATCTAACTGGTTGGTCATCATTCTGAGTTACGTACTTACCAGTTGCTGATTCCTGCTGTTGCCAGCACTATGCTTGTTTCCACCTCATTCGTGCTCAAAAACAACTCTCAAGTAGGTCGATCAAATAGATCAGGTCAAACTTTTAAAGTGCTCAAGGAAGTGCCCAACTTAATTACTAGTTGAATGGCGGTCGGAGAGACCGAACGTACACATTTACCCACTATTTGTAGTGAGTATTTGTTGAAATGTCAGTGCAGCTCGGAGAAAACAACAAAAAAAATGAAGTTTTGGCTCACCCTCTGGGGTATTTATTATAATTTGAGGCGGCTACCTGTAAATTTTCTCTTCTTTTTCTCTCCCTTTCTCTTACTTCATCTCAGAATCTCTCAATTCAACGGTCATTTTGTTGCTCTGGCACGAGTCAACTGTCCTACTCTACTGAAAAGGTACTGCATTTCGCAAGCACTGTTTGCAACTCCAATGCAACTGCAACTCATGTAAATTTTGTAACCATGTTTGGCCAGAATTTTTTTCATTGCATTTCGCACAACGGCAGTATTTCGCCGTGCATCTAATGTGTGTTTTAATTTAGGACTGCATTTTCTTTGCATTCAAACCTTTTATTTTAATTCCGCACACTAATCGTCCGACAGAGTATATTTTTCCAATTTTTGCGGCTCAACTTTTCTTGTCTTTGCTGTCTATTTTTTTCTGTTCCACAGTTTATTCTTCAGGGAATATGATACTCTACTCCTGTTTTCTTCCAAGGTGAAGCAGGACGATGGGAAAAACGGACCTTCTAGTATACCCACCCTTCAGTTTTCCTCTCTTCCACCTCCTTACAACTCCCACCTCCTTACCATCCCACCCCCTCCTGCACCTGCGTCTCCAGTGTGCCCTGCCCATCCGCTTAAAAGACGTACATGTCCATACCTTACCCCGGTATACACGGCGGGACCGCAGTGCACCACGCGCAAGCACTCGCGTACCGCTCGCTGTTGTAGGCGACCAGTCGCAACATCGCGAGATAAGCACCATAGCTGCCCCAGCGACCAAAGCCGTTATATGAGATACAGATATAGCAGCAGACTTATTACCTGCCATTGTTTGCAGGGAAAAGAAACAGAAAAGTCAGCAAATGCGACGAAAGACGTGTAGAGCCAACGGATCGGCTTCACATCCTCTTGAAAATCATTTTGAAAAGACAGCAACAATGAAAAACTGTTAATTTTCAATTAGGTCAGCAATAGACAGAAGAAGTTTCATTGCGGAAAAAGTGGAGTAAATTCTAAAGTCTATGTAGGAGGTCTGAAAGCAAAAAACAGGAAAAAATGCTACGCGCAATTTAAATGCTCGTCAGTTTTGCTCGAAGATGTAGTCTTGTCGCACGAAGTACACGCACAATGAATTCATTTTTCATTCATTGGTATATCCCAATCTAAGGCAGTGATGGACTACTGTTCAATAGAGTCTGAATTTTAGAATATCATGCTCACACATGGTTATATGAGGTTGCCGAAGATGTCCTCCCGGTTCTTAAAATTTGTTTAAATTTTCTTCATTTTTTTCTGATGTTTGATCAAATGGATATAAATGATCGAAAACGATTTCCTTATTTGGATATCTTTTACTTGCCATTTTTTTCTGGATATTTCACATAGAAGTGCTGTAGTGAACTTCTCTCAAAGTTTTTCTTAAATCCTCATTTCACAGTGGTCAAAGAACAACCAAAGTGGTTTTGGAGTATTAGCGGGCATTTCCACTGCGTGCAGGAAAAACGCTATAGTAAGACCCCTTGAAGATGGCTCAAGTTACACCGACGATTCGGATAAAATGGCGAAAAGGGGCTTATCTGCAATGGACGAGGTATTCCAAGCATGCCGTGTCTGCTCGTGTGATTCTATCAGCCTACTGAGTTCTTTTATATTCGGAGATCGAATTGTTCCATGAGCTACGGACGAGAGTCGATGAGACTACAAGGCGTAGACGAACGATGGTGAAAGTAACTTGTCGAACGCAAGGAAGTATGTGGTAAGTCCTCTCCTCCCCAATTTTGCCCGGTCATCTGTGGTTTTCTGGGCCATTCTCGAGCAGTTTCGTTGGCCACAGAATGTCGTGGTCACAGAATACGGTTAAGAAGAGATTCAATCTAATCGGTCGCTTTTTAAGGAACTTGGAGGGCCAAATAATGTATGCAGGTGCTGCAAATGTGCTTTTCGAGGCCTCAAATCACCATTTCCAATGTCCGCTACTCAAGCAAAATTAAAGGGCTCAGGAAAGGAGAAGAACATTCTTGTAGAGAAAAAGAGAGTTGTTCACCTGATAAACATCCAGAAATGGAGAAAAAAAAATAAGAAGCTGAAAAACGGCGCGAACTTATCTTTCAACCCAGTACTTTGGAGTCAGTCGCCGTATCCTGGCGCTTATAACCTTCGGCCCGGCTTTGAAACAAACGGTGTCTTGTGGGTATGAATTAATTCTGTCGTACCTCAGAATAAACAGCAAGGATCTCAAAGGCATGAACTTATCGTAGAAGGCAAAAAAAAAAAACGCAGGAAACTCGGGTAAGGAGCGAGCTTCTCCGAAATAGAATAACCGTAGAGGACCTGACCCTTATTGTCCGGGCTAAGTGGGTTTTTTTTCACTTTCTGCAACAACATACGGGAGCAGTGTACAGCAAAGTACACTTTGTTGTTATGAAGAAGGCTGCTAATCCTATCTTGTAGGCATGCTCCAAAGAGTATATCTTCATGCCATAACCCTTCCTGTCATCGCAAATATAATACTCTTGCTAACTTCTTTAAGGAAAAGTACACTCGGCGCAAGAAAACGCGTACTTTTCGCTCCATCCTTATAAATATGTTAGAACGCAGTGTACTACAGAATATACTTTGGACTGAATTAAAATTGAGCAAATCAATTCATTTAATCATTTTATCAGGACTAGATCCGAAAAATTCAAATGTTCAAAGAAAAAAAAAGAAAGTCCTAAATGGTACTGCTTCCACCTTTCAAACATCCGAACTACAGACTTATTCGAATTTTCGGATTTCCATTCAATCGGTAGGTGTTAGTGCGTTATTCGGTCCTAACTATACTGCAAAACAAAAACCGATGGAACGATCCGTAATCGATCCAATCTTAGTCCCATGTGAGGTGGGCTAACAGTGCCGTTCGTGACGTGATCCTTTAAGATAAAAAACCCTTAAATCTCACAAGGGGACATGAGATTTGTAGGCAGATTGCTTATATGAGTAGGTTATTCAGTCATTTACATTTTCCCTGATCTATTTAAATTTCAGATAAGCTGCATTTTGAAAAAAAAAATCACAGGGATGTAAGAAAAAGAACGCGGCCTCGCGTACCAACTGTACTTTTTTAGGAGCTAGCGAGGGTATTGTACATATGGTCTACTACTTTCACCCAAGCAGTAATCTTTTCCCTGTTTACCATGTTAACGAAGCCAATATTTATCCGCAATCCTGCCTACTGCCCCTTTTTTCCAAAAACAAACCGGTGACAATTTGCATGTGAACGCTTTGGGAATCAGCATAACCAGTTTTAGTCCTTTACATCCCTCCCCACAGTCCACTTTTGTGGAATTCACACTCAACACTCAGCGTCCTTTTTTTCTGGTTGATGTGGCTGAACTTCATGTCAAAGGTGCCATTCTTTATTGTCTCCGTGAAATCGACGGAATATCTTTTAAGACCTCGTTTGCCTCTGAATTTCTACTCCGTAGAACATGGATAAGCAGGGAATTATTCATTACACATTATCTATGAAATTAAATTTTTGTTATTATCTTTCCAAGGATAAATGTTGATTAGATTCTCGAGAAGTAGAATATTCAGTATGTAGTTCACGACCCTTGATGACTTTTTAATAGCTTACGCTCTTCTTGGTAACCTATTTTTGCAAAATTGAGTTAGGTCCGCGGGTTTTTCCTGGATCTCACTACTGACGCTTTCATCTTTCGCGCAACGAGGAATTCCATGCATTTGTTAAGCAGTCATTCGCTTCGAGCTCCGACGATGTTCCTCGAACCGGCCAAGCTCTCTAGAGTTGATTCGGTGGTGGGTACTTTTCTTTATGTGAAATGCTTTCATCAGAAGCAAAATTGATCGTGTGATCCTTTGACTTCTATTCCTGGAAACAGCTATAAAAGTACAAAGCAGGGCAATAGCAGGGCAAGGCGAGACCTCTCTAGGAAATCCAATTCTTCTCATCCCCTTCTCCTAGGTCGTTCACCCTTTTTCCAGTTTTTCCAGCTCATGACATGCTGCTCCCCATTTATTGCGGTAGCTCTTTGGCTGATAGGATTCGCCCCCGAGTGCGGTAGCCTTTACTTAGCAAATCGGAAGAGAACACTAAAAAAGCTTAGCGAATGAGGATGTGCACCATTACTCCGCAAAAAGCGCTGTCTCTCCGAATAAAATCACCGAGACTGCCTCGGATGAGCACCACTGAGGTTGTCCGAAGACGAAGAGTAAAACCTGAAAAAGTCTAGCGACTCCAAAAATAGTACAGTGGGCCTCGATGGAACTGGGTCTTCTGCGGATCCAGGAAGCCCGCAGCGCAACTGCGCCGCTCGCGCTGGAATCGCCACCGTAATAGCAAATCAGGGTTTTATTGTTAGTTTTTCATCCTATTTGATCTCAGCTGTCAAAAAAAAAACTTGCTAACAATCAAGAAAACCACGTGGTTGCTATCAGCACAAGCGGTGCGGTCACGTGTCACGCGAGTCTACGAAAAACGCATCTCCAATGACTCTCAATGTATTCATCCCCTCTGTCTGGGTCCATAGTATAAGGTTCCATGGCGGTGGATTGAGCTTCGAAACTTAGACGCTGATTTCATGTCAGCTCATATCCATAAGTGCAGCATGGCAAACTGGAGGTATGTAAGTTTTGGAATTCTATTCACTCCCTTGAAACTTTACTATGGGTCCTGATTAGGAGTGAACTTCGACCAGCTCACATAGGCAAAGTAATTTGTGAGTAGAAAAAATCAGCTGAAGGAACATGTGCGTGTGCTGTGTAAAAGCAACAATGGATAAGGATAGTTCCATAGCGCTACCCTAAGAAAACCTCAACCACATCGGAGATGACAACTACTGGCAATACTAAGGATTTATGCACGCTGCAAGCGCCGAACGAGCCTAATTTGACGTACTGTAAAACGCATACATCGAAAACCACATCAAGAACTGAGGTGACATCTGTCTAGCTGAACGGCTCTCGCAGTTGAGCGACGACGCAGTGGTACGCACTTAGTGATCTTCTCCTTTCCAGCTTTGTTAGGAGAAAACCCTAGTTCTGTGCTTTTCATTTTCCGCTCTTGTATGGTTGTTGATTCATCAAAAAAACACACAAAAGTTCCTTTTATGGGATATCCTTTTCAGAATAGACTGCAATAGGCGGTATTTTAAAACCTTTAACTTAGGAAAGCACTTCCGGCGGCGTGGACATCATATATGATCAGCGATAACTTGTATGCTCTGGGATGATGATCAGCAATTTGGGCGATCGATGTTAGCAAAGCCAACTCATTTGTAGCGAGGAGTACTCTTGGCTTTGAACGAATAACTCACAGTAAATATTTAAACATTTTCGAACTTCCGGCAGTCACAAAAGGAGGGGATTTACCATGCATTTTTGTGTACTAACCATTGAATAGGAAGAAAACAAACAGAAGCGGACTCAGTGAGGAGTGCGTTTGAGGAAAAACTGCAGTCTCGGCCACTTAGGGCGCCCGGATGCTTGGAATTTCACAGGTAAAATGGGGGAGAGCATCAAATTCATCCTTGGATAATTGAAGATGGATATTTGATGAGAAAAACTAAGAAAGATATTTGAAAGGTAATGAAAATAAGAAATTAAGCATAGGCCAATACGACCTCCGCCATTACAAGCCTTTCACCATCCATGGTCTTCATGTTTTCTAAAAAAAATGTTTACCTACATACATTTATATGCTTCATACGTATAAATAGGTTGTTTTTGTCTATGCTTGCATAATCGAAGCATTTCTTTTTATGAAAGTTGCTCGCCTCTCCTGCTTTCCATTCTCTTCATTTTATTTCGTTATTTATTTATTTGCTTATTTATTTATTTGTCTATGTATTTATTATGTGCTCTTGAACCATGCAAGCTTGCCACGCCAACACAAATAATCAAGACTAAGCATCGTATTGATAATAAGGCTCCCACAAAAGGAGCGTTTTAAATCTAGAGATGACTCACAAATCTCAATCCAGGTAAAGCGTAGTTTGAAAGTTACTCCAGAGAGAAAGGAAAGAGGTCGTCCGAGCTCCCGTTAACATATTGGACCTAATGCTGGGAAAAGGGAAATCTTCGTTTACTTCGTTTACTTTTACATTTCCCAATCACGAGGTATTCGCAAGACTCCAATCCGGATTTTTATTGATGTGCAACCCAAAATGTTCTCACACACAGCTTCATGTGCACTCTAGCTTAAAGGAACCACTCTATAGAAAAATATCCTTTCCTCTAACATGCCACATTATATTCGGTTTGCCATCCACGCGTTTGAAGAACCAAGGTCCTCTCTGCGAAAATCTACTCTTAAAGCGTTCTATAATGAATTACTCAGAGTAATGAGCATTATTTGAATGTTTCAGCTCACTCTCTCAATGCTTAGCTGAACATTTTTGCTGGGAAACATGCATAATTATCTCGACTACTGCATATTCAATGCAAATGACGAATAATAATACAGCACACAATGGGCAATCAGTTTTTTTTCCTTTGAAACGTGAGTTTATATTTGGAAGAACTCGTCAGGCTTACAAAAAAGCTGCTTTGTATACATTTCTGAGAAACCGTGCTAATCTCCAGTTTTTATCCTCTTATTAGCTAATCTTTGACTCTCTGATTCTAGTCCTTCATCTTTGATGCTTTTGCGAGGCCTGTTCAGAAAGAGATAAATACAAATAGACTTTCTTCGTGAATCCAGAAAATCCACCACAATCACTTGTGTACGGCTGAAAAAATCTATCGGTTTCTTGAATCTATTCGTTCTCTCTGTAAAAACCACAGCAAGAACAAACGAATAAATAAAACTAAACCCAAGAAAAGTAAGAAATACTAGACATATGCATTTGTAAGTACATCATTTCCATGGTCCGAAGTTTGCTTGCTATACCAGGGTTTAAGCATGTACAGTCGCAGCCAAAAAGATATGATCCGCAGCATGTTGAAGGCGGATCTTTTCATTGTAACCTAACTAGGGATTGAAGTATTAGGGTGGTCAGAAAGTCTTGAGCCGTTTTAGACTTTTTTTGTGATTTATTT
>KN726789.1:6925-23482 GCA_000816745.1 Ancylostoma duodenale
CTAAGGAATGCGAGTCCGGTTCTGATTCACCTCTTATAATTCTGTCCAATGTCCACACTGGTAGGTCTGCAGATATTCGACCTACTGATATTCCAACAATTCTTTCCAGGAAAGATTGTTGTAATTGATAGGAAATGGGTCGTGTAAGGCATTAAGAGCAGGTCTTCCTGTGACCTAGGCTCAACCGACCCACCTAAAAATAGACGAACCGCAGCCACACTCTTGTGAAACTTGCATGACCTTTCATGGTCAGTAACTTAAGTCATCCGCAACAGATGTTTTCCAAACGGATGCACTGTAGTTGCCAAATACTACCCTCTTTTGTCTAAAATAATCATAGTAGAATCTATACTTGCGACCGAGTCGAATATATTCGAAGAAATGTTCTAATATTCGAATATTCGAATAATTCATTCATTCGGTTTTCTCAAAAAGGAAGAAATTCGAACTATTCACTCATTCGACAATCCGAGAAAACGGGTTATTCGAACAATTCATTCATTCGGGTTTTTCAAATCATAGGTTATTCGAACAATTCGTTTATTCGGTTAAAAAAAACGGATATTCGGCCTACTCATCCGGATCTTTCAAAACTATCGGATGCGCATCAATGTTTTACTTGAACTGGGAACTGTTACGACATGGAAGGAGAGGAGGGTGCCGCGTGGTTTTCGTGCTATGCCTTGGAGGCTCGTTATGGGCCCACCCTCTTTAACAGATCACCTGTTATAATGTGATATGTCTCAAGGATGACCTTTGCATGTGCAGGTTATAAAGGCTGATTATGGCAGCATTTAAGGATCACTGTCAGGAAGAGCATCGGTGGAGGGCAGTTGCGGACGCTGAAGTGGCCGACACGGGGGGACAACTAGAATCACTGCCATTTCGGACTCAATAAATAGTAAAAATATTAAATTTAATACGAAACGAGAAAAAAGTAAAACTTTGAGCCATTTCATAGAGCATTTTTGAAAAAATCGGCAACGCATTCTTAAAGCGAGACCTCCCTGTCCGCCACTGGTAAGGGGATGGGAACATTTAGTTCACCATAACCTACACATCGTGACTCACAAAAAAAACCTTGTGATCTTGTCTTTGGTTTTTCCTTACTTACATCCTTATCATATATTGATATGATTACACCTTATAAGAGCTCTGTGTTCGGGCTCACATAAATGCAACGTGAGGATGCCAAATTTTTGCAAGTCATTGTTAATTGCAATGCGAATAGAGGTTGAACGACAAACGGAAACTTTTAAAGATTCATGTTCGGGCCGAATATTCGAATCGAATATGTTCATTCATTCGGCCTCTAGAAATATTCCATTATTCGAACTATTCATTCGTTCGGATAGTCCGAAATGCTTGACATTCGAATGATTCATTCATTCGCAAGTTGTAAAAAGTGGAATATTCGAACCATTCATATTTCGAATAATTGAAATTGGACAATATTCGAATTATTCAAAAGTTCGAATATTTGAAAAATCGTCGAATATTCCCAAGTATAGTAGAATCCTTAAATATAAGGGCAATACAGGCGAGCTTACGTCGTCCGCTGCAGCTGCGGGACAACGCGTACCGGTATGTTACAGCATTAGCCTTGTAAAAAAATTGACCGCTTAAGTTTTGAAATTCTAACTTAGCCCATATACTCTCTGTACCTTTCCCCAGCAGATCATCCACATTTCATGCTTCTCCAACTTTACATCCGAATAAAATCTTTTCATGAAGAGACCCTACTCGAAAACGACATGTACCGCTTTTTTATGTGTAAACCTGTAAAATTTTAGGGTTCTAACAAAATTTTGTATGTGCTATATGGGCCACTTTACACAGGTCCCGATGCGTTTTAAACTGGATGAAAATGTTGCCTTTTAGCCGAGTTATGGCGTTTTGAAAATTTAGGCGCAACTGCCCCGGAACTTTTGCACGCATCTAATATAATATAACACAACAAAGAAGTACGGTACTGAAAGTAGTGTGATTTTATTCCCACTTCTGACCCAAAGCTTGTTTCCCATACTGTGATGTAATTCGGTTCCATAGATTTCCATTATCACAAAGCAAAATAACATAAGTACGCTCGTGTTGATGATCATGTCTAATAAGAATCTGTTTCCAGATTATCTGCCGAAGCGTGAACATGGATCCGGATCAATTCCAGATGGGGACAAGCAAAATTTTTATAAAGAATCCGGAATCGGTGAGCAATTTCCGTGAGCTGTCGCTTGGATGATTCTGTAAAAGCACAGAAATTTGTTAGAAATGTTGAGGCTCGGACTTTCCATTCTGTTGCCCAAGAATCATGAATTAAACGACATACATGCGTCTCTTCCATTGAATCCTTTCGTATTTCTTGAAACTTTCACCATGGCTGACCATTGACCATTTCCATCGGTCTGGGAGGAAAGGAGGGGTAGAGCGAAAGGGACCATTTCTGGGTTATGTGTTGATCTCCTTCAAAGATTATGGCAAGCTTTGTCTTAGGTTAGGAATGAGATCCTATAACCATCTAAACTGGATAGTTTTGACGCAGGGATGGCTGTAGATGATTTTTCCTCTGCCCAGGGCTTTTATACCTCCTGTCTCCAGTCTGATTTCTCTGATGGTTACACCATTTAAAAAATCGGAAAAATGCGTCAAGTTGAAGACCATGGGAACGAAAAACTTCAATTGGGAGCGAATTCGTTCATGAAAGCACTAATAGCCTGCGAGTTTGTCATTGGGTAAAATTATATTTTTGGAATTTTTCAAAAGGTTAGCTTGGATTAGAATATGATTTTTCAGTTGTTTTTGCTGGAAGAGGTCCGCGAAAAGAAGTACGATGGATTTGCACGCAAGATCCAGAAGGCTTGGCGACAGTTCAACGCTCGGAAACATCACGCCAGGCAAAAGGTATGCTTCCACTATATTTTTACTTCAGACTCATTGGGCTTACCTGCAAAACAGGGCAACCGTTTTTCACCACACGCCAGAACTTTGCCTTTAGTGAAATATTTTTGGGGAGACGGCGTGAATAGGACAAAATTCGTTTCAGGAACAAGCCTCAGATCTCTTCTTTGGTAAAAAGGAACGACGGCGCTACTCTCTGAACCGGAATTTCGTCGGCGATTACATCGGCTTGGAATACCATCCAGTCTTACAAGTAGGAAAACACTTTGTTTGGTGTAGTTACAGCTCAGACAACTCAACCGTGAGAGGAGAACACCTTCTAAAAGTCGCCATTCGTTCAGAGCCTTGTTGGTAAACGAGAACGCGTGGATTTCGCTCACACGGTCACCAAATACGATAGGCGGTTCAAGGTGAGAGCACAGTACCGCAACTTGAGGTGTTCACCAACTGAAATGCTTACTTTTTAGCCCTCGAAACTCGATCTCCTTCTAACCGCCAAGCACCTCACTCTAATCGGCAGGGAAAAGTCCAAAGAGAAGGCTAACAAGGGTCAACTGGTCGAGGTGGTCAAAAGGTATGGAGGAGTTATTCCTGGCGATGAATGGGCGTGGATTGATCCCATTCCAGGCAAATCGATATCGCTCACATTCTGTCGGTTGGCCTTTCTCCCTACCAGGATGACTTCCTCATCCTCAATGTCCGGGAGAACTACACTTCCTTGCTGGAGACTCCGTTTAAGACCGAGTTGATCACAGCGTTGAGGTTGGTCCTTTCCATGAAAGGAGGAATATACATGAGCTTCACAATGTTTCAACCACCAGTTGTAAAATTAATTGTTTTTTTAAATTATTTTTCTATTTTATCTGTCCACTTTCATTTATTTTATGTTTTATGTGACAATTTTTTTTCTATTGCAGCAAGCACTTCAAGGAGAGAACCCGTGGAGGCATTCTTCAACTGGAATTCCTGCAGACGCACACGATAACGCTGAAGAAGACGAGATTCGGAGGCGGCACGCGTCAGATCTCCTTCCACTTACAATTAGCCGGGGTCAGCCAGCGAGCCGAGTTGAAGCCGAACGGCAAGGTGCTCCACGTCACCATCGGTCAGGGGCTGCCCAACACAACACGTGAGCGCCATTTATCTAGTTATTCAGTTATGTACTTAATTATTTATCTTACTTGTTTATTGTTTATTATGTGTACGTTGAAGTGCGCGAGAACAGCTTCTAGTAAAGCAAAACGTATGTGCTTAAACAGATGAGAAAGGTATTTGTGATAGCTGTTCGAAAGAAAAAAGTGAAAAAAAGAAAAAATACTTGTTTATTTGTCTTTATTCCTATTATTTATGTACTAGATGCGTGCATTAATCGCGCGTTAGGCGCACGCATTCATTGGCTTAGAATTTTCCATGAAAGTCGGTTAATCTCAGTTTACACTATGAACAAAAACGCAGCACAGTTACATCTGAGAGTAGCGTCGCGTCAGAGGTGCATCTGGGCCTATAGTTCATCAAATAGTCGCGAGCGCGACGAACGCACGCATCTAGTATAAATTGCCCTTTTTTCATAACGTGGAGATATGATTTTCTCCGTGGAAGCCGTGATTTTTTTTTGATACGGTAACAATATATGTGACTTGTATGATTGCTCCCAATTTCCGTCAGTATGGTATAGTAGTTCATGTTCTCACACTTGAAACTGCACTAAACGAGAGGTAAATAACACAGAGACTCAAATTAGAATACTTCATCCCAACTTTGATATTTAGCAGTAAAAAAACGCATTAAAGCAAAGCAGAGTCAGCTTAAGACGAGATTTTAGATCGTTCTCCTCCTGCAGAAGGTGAAGGAATTCTCTACTGAAATTTTTGTCCCATACCCATAGAGCAGAATTTGCGTTTTACCAGCGTTGATTATTGCCGCATAATGGATAAAAGGATAAAGTGGTCGGCGTTAATCAATCCCGTCACGAGGGATGCGCCACGCATTCGACTTCATCTGAACATTGTAGAGGCATCGAATGCTTTATGTGCCCTTTATAGTGACTTGCGGGGGGCATCCGATGTACCAAGTCAGTGCTTCATCCTCTCAGACTTCTCTGGTACCAATTTACCGACCCCGTAGGGATGGAAGGCTTGGTTGACCTCGAGCGGGATCGAACCATCGATCGTGCGACCGAACAGCGGGCCTCTTACCACTGTTCTGCGCGCCCTTATTGGCACGTACCAACTTTACCATAGTCCCAAAGCTGCTTCGAATGAATAAAACCTAGTGGCAACGAGATCCAGGGTCACTGGTTGGGTTACCACCCAGTATCCTTCACACTCTAAACGAATGCAGTCCTATTCAGGGCCGGCTTTGGCACGGCCACCCACCGGCTACCAGAGAAGAGTGGACAAGCTGAGAACGTCGACGCGGAAAACTCCCAGCCGACCTGCGCCCCCTGTTCATAGCTCGCAGCAGGTGGTCAACAACCATGGATTGACAAACGAGGTCAGGCCACTTCTAGTCTCTCTCGATCTCTCGCTTATCCTTCCCTACACGTTAGATATGTGAGGATTTCTCGTCCATTAGCGACTAAATTTCTATTCTTCCAGCTCCCCACATCTATTGTGGATAGACGTCCCTCAGGTCAAAGCGGTGTCAGTCAGATCTCAACCGGTGAGAAATCATCGTCGAATTCATCCTGGAATCAGTCTACGACGACGAGCGTCAGTTCAGCAGGTAGCGAAATTGTCTGACCTCTGGATCAAACAAGTCCTAATGTAACTGTATTATTCGTTAACAAAAGAACATAAAATAAGGGTACTGTCGAGAACTATCCGCAGAAAAACATCACAAGAAAGAATTTCCATTTGACAAGTAGATAAAATGGGGTTCGCAGAGTGAGGCACGTTGTACGCTATTGAAGATAATTTTAGGAAATGCTTCCCGTTACGGCGGAGTCCCTACAGCTTTGGTGCAAGGTCGGGCAGAACCAAGAGGGGTAAGTAATCCGTAAATTGGAACAAATTATCACGATCCATTTTGTAGTATTACCTTCTTCTTCATCTCTTGCTGCTGCCAAACACACGACGTATTCTATGACCGTGCGTTTATTTTTCGGGAAATGTGGTTCGGACACTCCCCTCCCCTCACCCACCTCCTTCTGACGCGACCGAGCGTATTTCGTGAGAATGGCATGTTGAAAACTGTTCCCGCTGTCTACAGTTAACACTGATTTGAGGCGATAAACAAAACTGTCGAGGGACACTGGACATCTCACGAACCACGCTTGGCTGTTCCTCCCACTGTTCAATAGGATACAAGGTACAGTCCCGCTCGAAAAGATGGACGAAGTCTATGACTGCAGTAACGCGGTGGGACCTGAACGAGAGATGCGTAGAAAGCATGCTTCAAATAAAGATCGAGTAGGTCCCGCCGCGATTCTGTGGCCGTGTGGTTATGGAACTGCACGCGCAATCCGTCCATCTTTTCAACAAGGACTGTGTGTACCTAACTGTATGTCAGGATTGTTCGTAATAACTTACATTGCAAGTACTAAAAATCTAACTGTTGCTCAATATAACTTGCTTAAACCCCTACAGCTCGCATTATTTGGGGAATTTCCTCCTTCATTTTCCTTTTTTTTCTCCTTCTCGGTAATCCTTTTCTAATTTTTTTTCGGGAAACTTTCCTCCCTTCACTGTGAACTTTGCCTCAGGTGGAATATCACCCCACACCCATATCTCCAGGAATGTCTTTTATTTTATTCGGCAACTAGTCTACTGCATTGTGTTGCTCTTATCATGTGTTTCCAGGCGGACGTTCGACCCGCACCTCGACCGAACAAGCCCAAACCACCCGCTAAGCCACGATTATACCCAGTAGTCAAGGCATTGTACGACTATGATGCCCAAGATACGGACGAATTATCTTTCTCAGCCGGTGACGAGATCGAACTGATGCAGAAACGTAAGACTTTCACCTTTGAAGACTTAAGACACCCATTTTTTGTTACCAATAGGAGCCACATCGTTCTGATTTAGATGACTCCGGCTGGTGGCAAGGGAAAATAGGCGACAAGATTGCCCTCTTCCCGGCAAATTACGTTCAGGAATGACGTGCTCAGTCGCTGAGACCCAGAAGCACGGAGGTCAAAGACCTGACCAGGATCAAATGTGATGAATACGTGTTCGTGATTCTCTTTCCACAGCTCAACACAACGATATAAATAAAGATTTATAAACTCAATTCTAACAAGTTCAACAACAACAGCAATGGCGTAACAACGTATCAACAAGACAGCTGCGGCGCTAGCAGCACTTAACAAGGTCAAACGAACAAATAGACCGACATGTGTAAACTCCAAGCAACCTACCAAGCCACTGGCTCATCTTAAATCATCTTTTTCTTTTTGAATAATTTTTTCTTCTTCAACGGTCCACCATCTCCTTTTGCTTCCCTGAATTTTGATCACATTAACCAATAACAATACTTCAAAAAATTGACTTTTTCCACCTCTTCCCGGTACCCAGTGGTCGACTGTAGATCATCTTAACGTCACTAGCCTAAACGATCATAAAATGTATGCTATTCTCAGGCGAAACAGCGAAAAATCAAATCTATACTCACTTTGGCCAACGTCTTTGTGTCGACATTAATCGCATATTGTGAGAGATCGCCGTCCATTTGTTCTAGAAGGGCCTTCTTGTCTCTCAATTGCCTCTCCCTAATTTCATCGGCAGCTTTATTCAGTTCGTCCTTCAAAGGAAATATATGGCTGTAAACAGAAAATAAATCAACCTGCAAAATGTTAGAAAAACACACACCTCTAAGCTTTCAGCCAAAGGCTTCAATTTGGCAACAGCAGCCGACTTTTCTTGCTCATCCAGGTCTCGCGATTTGTCAGGAATAAGCTCCTTTAGAGAATTCATGCACATCGCATCGAATTCGTCTGATAGCTTCCTGATCGTCTTCGAATGAAACGCGAACACCTGTGCAAGAAAAAGAATTATGTGCAATCTGTAGAACTGGATTTTGATCTCACCTGACTCTGAGGAAGATCGAGCTCTTCTTGGACGGTTTCAGCACTCTTATGTTGTAATCCCAGACCAAGCAGCACTGCAGCTTGAGCTGTTGACAGCTTCACCTTCAACATAAAAGTGATCAGTGCGAATAACATGGAAATCCTCCACCCCCCGCCACCCACCTGATTTACTTCCCCCAGAGATTGTTCATATTGACCTTCCGAGTTTGTGAATGATTCGCAATATTTTGTAACTACTACAACTACCGTCGAAACAAACTTCATGTATTTCATCATGTGACCAATTTTATTCGCTGTTATAATTCTTCGGCTAGAAATGCCTCTCCGTTCCACCCATCCGAAGGGTATTTTCTCTTACAACCACCTCTACTGGTACCCGAAGGTCTTCACCAAAGCAACAATTACTTCTTGAAATCCAATTGTTAAAATTTCTCGTTCAAACAAAAAAAAAAACCCACTGAATCAAAAAAGCATAGTCACAAGTATTTTCAGCTGAATCATTCCCAAAACATGACTAGAAGAAAATGAGAAGTTGAGAGAAAAAAAAAACTTACCCCTTCATTCAAACGGTCCCCAAAGTAGAGCTGCGAAATTATAGGCAGAAGGTCGGTTATCATTTGATGGTCGACCAAATTACGTGCAAATTCAGACAACCTCTTGAGATCAACATTCGACAAAAACATCGACAACTGCTCCCGAGTAATAACTAAAACGATAAGTCAGCCACTCTGAAAACGTGTCTATCTGCTATGTGGAAATCAATAATCCAACCTTTGCGATCACTTCGTAGAGCCGCAACAACTTCCTTATTTCGCGTTTGCAGCAGAGACAATCCGAGATTAATGGGTAGCTTTTTGAACTCGAATGATAACAGTGAGATGAGTCGCCTGCGAAATTCTTGGAAATAAGTAGCCAGCCAGGAAGAGGATGATGGATCGGCTTCAGCTGAAACGACGAAACACTAGCAACAATAGCCGTATACACTTTAAAAGAAATTAGAGAATCGTTAACACCGGAAGGCAAATGATTAAAAGAATTCGAATGAGAAAAAACATATATCTATATATCATTCATAATATAACGAATTAATATAACGAATCGGAACACCTAATTCAAAAATCCGCACCTTTCGCGGCCTGTGGCCGCCGCGGCGGGACCTATTGAATTGCGTAGCTCGAAGTCCTTTAAAGTATGAGGCGCTGAATCTTAAGGAAGAAGGCCAGATGTTGTTTCTTTTACTGTATGTATTTGTGATTATCGTTGTCCTTATTGGTCTGTTTCTGTTGTTCTCTTCTTGTCGATTTCTCATTGAAGATTTCTGAAGGGATTATTATTTCTATTGTTTTGTTTTTGTTTTTATTGTTGTTTCTGATGTTAGTTGTTGATGTTTCATCGTTTGGTATTGGTTTGGTATCTCTACGGCGTCGTTCATGCTTATAGTGCTGCAGATTTGACGCGTTCTCCAAAATTTCACGGAAGTCTCGCGCTGTCTCTACGCGAAGAAAACGAAAACACTCTTCTTTCGCGCGACGGCAAAACCAGGAGCAATCGCTACCAGCCAGGAATTTCTTCACGTTTTGCATTGTGTCAACGCGTCAACTTTGCAGCAGTGCAAGCATGAATAGCGCAAACTCTCTATTAACAGTTTCAGACATCCATCGGCCTCTGCAGCGCTTCTGGTCTAAGGATGGCTGGTTCTTTCGGAGGAGGATCTAAGTGACCGCAAGCTGTCGACGTGAGAATCTCCGTGAGTGTTGACTTCAAGTGTTTGATGAAGATAGGTTTGCCATCTGATGCAGTGTTGAGGCGTAAATTGTCGTTTTCCTCTTCTTCTTTGTTCTCCAGAGTATTGGAACGTATCGGAACTCTCAAAGATATCTGGTCTCTTGAGCTTGATACTGTTTGATTCATCCGTGTCTTTGTACTTGGATTTGATGTCCTTTCTTAGGAAATCGTTGGGAGTGATGCTCTCGATATTGGAATCAAAACCCAAGAAAAGTATGTTGCTACTTTCCCCGACATTACTGGAGAAAATTCAAAGATTTTGGTAAACAAGGCGGAAATTATTTCGACTAAATGAGGTGTTAATTAGTTGGGAACACTCACACGTCAATGTGTTCCCACTTACAAGGAACGGCAATTACGCCCTCCCCCCTCCCGGCCGCCTGGAGCGCCACTCCAGCCGCGCGGAGTGGCCGAGCGCTGTATACGTCGGTTGTTGCCTCGCACGCGCCGCCTAGATTGTGCGACCAGGCCAGGCCCAGGACGCGGAGAGGTGCAATCGTGATTAACGCTCCCTGTAGAGGTGTGTGGAATTATAGTTAAACACATGTGCATAAGAAATTTCATGCAATTTTGCTTAAAGAGTTTTCACATGTTGATCACAACTGTCAACTTCATCAGAACGAGTCGTGACTGCACCCCTTGCATCGAGAGCAGCACCATATCACTCGCCAACCCATCTGACCACCATAGAATCAACATTTGTCAATCTTGTGTCAACGTGTGTTGACGGGAGATGTGGTGCTGCTCCTAATTCCAGGGGTGCAATCACGACTGACGTTCCCCACATGTATGTACCGGGGCCTCCAACTGTCGAGGCCTCCAGCACGAGCTTCACAACTTGCAACGTTGCGCTCGTTGACTCGTACAGGGAGCGCCAATCACGAATGCACCACTCCACGGCCTGGAGCGCCACATTATCTACGCGGCACGGGCGAGACAACACCCGGCATCCAGTGTCTCCTTTAGCTTACCAGGTTAGATTTACAGACTTCTATGCAAAAAAAATTGATTGCGTTCGATCTATACCATTTCGGTTGTTATTTCGGAACCCTTTCAAATTGCCCTCGTATGTAGCATTTTTCTTGGTTGTTATTCTTCTTCTTTGAACCCCCAGGCTGTTTTTTTTTCCGGGTTTGATCTTTTTGGTTTCCTAGGTGCTCATATTTGGTGCTTTATGAAGTAGAGAGCATGCTTGTGATGGGTTTCGAACCACAAATTTGCCGGATGATGGGGTGAATTTCCGTTTTTCTTTGTTTTGGACACTGAGAAAAACTTGTTGTCGGGGCCCTATTAGAAGATTAAGTTTAGGGCAGCGCAACTGCGGCGCGGTCGAATTGGTCGACAATCTGATACTACCAGCTGATGCCGCCGGTTGAATTCAGCTGTCAAGCTATTCTTCACGCCCTTTCCTCGCTGTTTTAAAATTGTTTTTGTTTTCATGTCGTAATATAATAGAAAGTCGTTATCCGCTCAAGACCGTGCATGTTTTTACTACAGATTGTTTTCAATGCAATCTACTGGTATTTTTTGTTTCTCTTGGCCTGTTTTCTTGATTCTTGCCCTGGGTGCCTTTTGTTTGCATGCGACAAGCAGCAACAAGAGAAACCCAGGTAGATCCATGAGTCGTTAAAAAATGTACCTAAGAAACACGCAGAGGTAAAAGGTAGGCCTTGGGTAAATAGCGGCCTTCTGCAATGACATGCATATACTAACACCTTTAAAACAACGAGAAAATGCGTGAAAACCAAAGTGAGCGCCGGCGGTGAGCTTTCCGCGGGCAAAGGAAGTAGAAAGTTTTCTTGATAGCTTTTCATCATATTCGATATTAACTATCAAGAAAGCTAACTAACTAACAAGAACACCCCTTTGTTCGCTGTTGTTGAGAGATTGCTAGCGTGAGCGGTGCGATCGCGCCGCATGCTTCTCAAGTCCGCTGGAAACGCGCCATCACCGATGCCTACTGCAACTTGGCCACTGAATGCAAGCGGCGGCATTAGTCAATAGTATCGGTGTATGCCACCAGGTCGACCGCGCCGCCTCTGGAAGCTCGGCGACCTCATCCGTCCTAACATTTCGAATGGACTACAGTGTGTTCATTCCAGGGTGGCGTGCGGGCGCACCGTTCGCAATAACGCGCTGCGTCATGCTGGCGATCAATACTCAACTGGTTAGGTCCTAGAATGTACTCATGCTCAGAAATACTGTTTCAGAGTTTCAAGCCGGAAATCCTGCTGGCTACTAATGTACCTGCACATGAGTTAGGTATACCCTGTTAGCTCAGGAAGTGCACCAGGTGGACTATGTCCGCAATTGCGACCGCAGTGGTATCGGCCGGCCGATGGGCCGGTTCCATCGGAGACAGTAGCGGAACATCAGAATGGAGGCTCCCCCAGAAAAAGCCTCTCGTGCGTGCCTCTCAGCCTCTTTTCCTCACAACACATGCATATCAAAACTTTCAGAAAAAAACCTCTCGTGCGGCCAAAACCGCTGCGGTCGCAATTGCGGACAAAGCCCACCCTGGTGCACTACCTGAGTTAGATAGCAGACCATATGTTGTTGTATTCCAGAATCGTTGACAAGAAATCTTCTTGATGGTTAGTTCAAGTTGCGCAATTAGTACCGTCATATACTCTATAAATCTCATCCGTGGAGATGTCAGTTTGATGGCGTGAGGTCACAAATCAATTGTGAATGTTAATCTCGATCACAGCATAGCTGTTTGAGGGCTCTGTTCGTTGGTTTTCAGCTTTTTTTTCAGTAAGGTTTGTGATTACGCCATGTTTTTGTACTTTGTACCATCTCACTCGACTATAATTTATGTTATACAGTGACGAGCTGGACGAGTTAAGTATTGCGGTTCATCAGCAGTGCGCACGGGGTCAAGGCTATCACTCCACTGATGACTTTTGCAAACTGTTCTTCAGCGACATTTGTAAACTGTGCTTCAGCCTCCTCACTACCGCCAATCCGAAACTCAAAAATTAATTGTATCTGAAAACATACATAAGGGGGTGGTAGAGGTTGCCGTCACAAATATCACTCACATCACACTAATATCAATTTGATTGATTTCCTCCATTTTTTAAAGCTTGGTTCACCTCTCAGATCTCTATGGAGGTTTGCATACGAGGGTCTTCAGAAGTGGTAATTACAAGTACATATAATAGCCATTTTTCATAACGAGCTCGATATCCTTCATTCTTTCTTCCAAATTTCTCTCCATGAAGTGTTTTCTTTCAAATTTTTCTCAGTGTAGCGGCGTAGTTCAAGAATTCCTCAGGGTTTTCGCCATAGAATGAGCTTTTTTTATGTTGCTTGTAAAATTTCTCACAAGCATCCTCAACAACCTCCTTATGCAGAGAAATCTAAGAAGAAGGGCCAATCTTCAAAAGAAATTGATAAAATCAACAAAATCGATATTACCATGCAAAGTGAGAATGATATTTGTAATCAGCACAATTAACTACACCACCATGCAAGTTTTCCAACAATTTCGCGTTCCCGAGTTCTTGCTCGGTAGTGAGACCGCAGGAGCATAGTGATAACTCAATTCCACGGATGGTTTCCACGATGAATAGTCAATAAATCTCTGACTAGTGGTACACTTTGACTAGGATGTTATGGAGCGTACGCGACGCGGTCGCTGGAGCTGATGAAAGCAGTCATAGAAAAACAAACTGGAGTGTTTTTTTTTCTTCAACTAGGCACTCTCAAAAACAGATTGATGTGAAGACCATACTGTTAGAAAACATACAAACCGCGCATGCCTACATCATTACCGTTGCTTTCTAGCATGCGTGCAAATTAAATACATGCTAACATCGCGGTTCAATCGGCATGTTAAAACTGCTCCAGAAATCATATGAGCGAGCGTTAAATGGTATCGAGTGGCACGGGATCTACCAAAGGTCGAAAGAGCCCCCTGTTGAAGTAGGACTACAAGGGGGCAATTCTCTGAGTTGGAATGCCGAAGGGAACTCGCACTGCAGGAGGACCACAAGGAGGAGTGCTCTGAGTGGGGAAGACCTAGCAGAAACCGCCTTGCAGCTACTACAAGGAGGGGTGCTTTGAGTGGAAAAGCTCGAATGGTACCCGCATTACAGGAGGATTGTAACGAGGTGCTCCTCTGAGTAGAGAAGACGGAAAAACTCTGCATTGAAGGAGGACCACATGAGGGGGCTTCCCTGAGTTGGGAATGCCGAAAGGAATCCGGTAGCATGAGGACTACAACGAGGAGCACTCTTGAGTGGGAAACACCAATGAGAACCCGCATTGTAGGTGGACTAAAGGGGGAGGGGGGCGATACTTTGAGTTGAGAGGCCCGAAGAAAACCCGAGCAACAGATGGACTTCATGAAGGAGTTACTCTGAGTTGGGAGGGCCGAACGGAATCGGGTAGCAGGAGGGCTACGGGGAGGACGCACTCTGAGTGGGGGGAAGCCTCAAGAGAACCTGCGCTAGAGGTGAAGTTTATAGAGGAGCTACGTTAAGTAGGGAAATCCGAAGGGAACCCGTATTGCAGCAGGATTGTAAGGGTGGGAGCACTCTGAGTTGGGAAGCCCGGAGAAAGCCCGTGGTACAGGTGGACTTCATGGAGGAGTTACCCTGAGTTGGGAGAGCCGAAAGGAATCGGGTACCAGGAGGACTACGTGGAGGACAGAACGGTACCCGCGCTACTGTGAACTTCGTGGAGGAGTTACTCTAAGCCGGAAAAGCCGAAGGGAACCCGCGTTATAGGTGGGAGAGTTACCCGGGTAGGCCGAATGGAATCCTATAGCAAAAAGACTACGGGGAGGGAGGCACTGTGATTGGGGAGGGGAAGTCTCAAGGGAACCCGCGCTAGAGGGGGACTTCATAGAGGAGTTAATCTGAGTAGGGAAATCCGAAGGGAACTCGTATTGCAGCAGGACCACAAGGGAGGGGGGGGGGGCACTGTGAGTTGCGAACGCTGAAGAAAACTCGAGCTACAGGTGGACTTCATGGACGAGTTACTCTGAGTTGGGAGGGCCGAAGGGAACCCGTGCTATAGGTGGGAAGTTACTTCGGGTACGGAAGGCTGGATGGAATCCTGTAGCAAGAGGACAACGGGGAGAGAGACACTCTGAGTGGGGGAATCCTGAAGGGAATCCGCGCTGCAGGTGGACTTCATGAAGGAGTTACTCTGAGCCGGGAAGGCCGAGGGGAACCCGCGTTGCATGAGGACTAAAACGGTGAGTTGAGAGGGCAACAGGGAACCGCGATGAGGGAAATCGTCAGTGAGTGGGCCCAATGAGTTGAGAGGGTGAGTAGGGGTGCATGTGAGTTGAGGGGGTCTTGAGGAACCCTAATTACAGTAATACTTCAAGGAGGGGATCCACTGGGTCGATAGTGGCTCAGGGAACAATTAGTCAAGCGGCGAATCCACTGAGCTGAGAATATCGCTGGAAACCCGTGTGATTTGAGAAGCTAAGAAGGAACTCACTATGTTGGAAGTCGTCAATGCGAGGTCCGCTTAGCACAGGTGGCTGGGAGTCCACGTGAGTTGAGGGGGTCTCAAGGAACCCTCATTACTGGAATACTCGAAGTAGGAGATTCACTGGATCGATGATGACCCAGTGAACTCATTCTGTGGGAATTAGTCAAGCAGCGGATCAACTGATTGTGAGTTGAGAGGGTCGCATGATACCCGGGTGAATCGAGATTGTTCGAGGGAACCCGCAATGCAGGAAGTCGTGAAGGAGAGATCTCTCTAAGTTGAGAAGGTTACAATGAACTCGTGCTGCAGCAGTGGATCAAGGAGCGGATCCACTGGACCGATAGTGGCCCAGCGAACCCACTCTGCAAGAAATCGTCGAAGTGTGGGCTCAATGTATTGAGAGGGTCGGAGGGAACATGCATTGGATAGTCTCAGAAATGTCGTTTTTGTCCATTAGGTGCGAGAAGAGTTAGGTGGAAACATCAAGCTACTCTAATGAGTAAATTGATGTTTCCACCTAAGGGGTAGAGGAAGAAAGGCGCTTTTCAACTACATAGAACTACATTTCGCATAACATTTGTGGGTAAGAAGAAAAAAGTGCAACATCAGAAAAAGAAAGCTGCTCAGATTTATGTTCGCACTTAATAGTTTTCGTGGAACCTAAAGTGGCTGCCCCATCCACACTTTCTAGCGTCCCGTAGGGGCGCTAGTCTATATATAAAACATAGAAACGCTTACGACACTTTTTTTAAAAAATCTGGACAGCGCGTGTGGCGCCAAATTCAAACGATAGGAATGCATCTGTGAGCAAGGTGGTGAAGTAGGGGCCTTGGAAACATGGGACACCATCCGAATAGGGCGGAGGGCCTAGGACACTACTCATTGAATAGTATCGATACGGATATCGATTTATCGATCGATTTCTATCGATTTTCCTCAGTTTAGCTCCAATCCAAGTCGAAACGGGCATACTAGGGTAATCCACCACGCTGATCACGAATCTGAGGGCCACATTGCACCGCGGGGTTATTGATTTATTGATTTCATTGATTTCTCGTAATTTGTGCTGCAAGTTTAGCGGAACCGCACCCACAGAGGTTTTTCACCACGCTGATCACGAATCTGAGGGCCGCTTTGCACCGCGGGGTCACTGATTTATTGATTTCATTGATTTTTCGTAATATGTGCTGCAAGTTTAGTGGAACCGTACCCACAGGGGTTTTTCACCACGCTGATCCCGAAACTGAGGGTCACTTTGCACCGCGGGATTATTGATTTATTGATTTTATTGTGCTGCAGGCGTGGCGGAGCCGCATCCACAGGGGTTTTTCACCACGCTGATCACGAATGTAACAGCTACCCTACGTCGAGAGGTTATTCATTTATTGATTTTT
>KN726789.1:23731-35158 GCA_000816745.1 Ancylostoma duodenale
CTGTGTGACAAGCCATTTTTAATATCAAGCAACTAGTAAAAATAAAACATTATATCTCACTGAATATTTCTACAAAAGTGTATCAGAGCTCGCTTGTGAACGTAAGAATCAAGCAAAACATACCATTAAGTCGTTTCAACATGGCACACGTATACTCGCCCGTGAGAGGGCTGGGTGTTTGTCTGAGGTAGACCGGAACGAAACCGCTTTTCTTCCAGAATTTCAGTAAATCAAGAGTTAGACCGAAAGACACTCCTGAAATGGACTTAGGTGGAACTACCATGTTGCTGGCTCCTATTCTACAGCATACAATGTAAAGAAATTCAAAGCATCTCTACAGCAAATTTGGCCTTGGCAAATCAAAAGTTCGCCTAGTAATCTTACCTAGATAGTCAAGGCGCTCTGGTTTCCTTTCACTAAGGCGCATAAGTAATGGTGGCAGATCGGTGCGAGGAGCAATTTGTTCTTCCAGCAGAGCTACAGTATTCCCGTCCTAGAATTACACGCTATAACATCACGGCGCTTGCAAGAAAAAAAAAGAAACAAAACTAACCCAGCGTTCTAAAACATTTGAGAAATTGGAATTACCTTCACGGTCTTTACTGTCTCCTTAACATTTTCCTCGATAGATGGCACATGGCCTAGATAGTATTCTTCCAGTAACTCAAGCGTTCGACTACCATAACCCATTGATTGAAAATCGGGATGTACCGCTATTCTAACCACTCTTCCACCACACAACGTTGGGAACTCGCGGTCCTAGAAATAAGAAATAGTGACGTACCATTAAAAAAGGAACAGGGCAACTAACCATGAACTGTTGCGATATTGTCCATGGGAGCAAGTCCCCGGCCGCTCGTTTTCCGCTACCTATGGCACCGCTCACTGTCTCCTCGGAAAGGTTGCCCTCCAGGCAAATCTGTGCTAATGCCAATACCTGGAAAATAATTTATATCGCAAGCATAGTTAAGAACCTTTAAAAGGATAACCTCCGGTACTGACGACTGATCTTCTTTTACAGGCGACATCAAAGCAAAAAGATGATGAGCAGGAGCATCGCTCAACATCTAAAGAAGATATCTACATTAAACATAAAACCAAGAACAGAGAGGGATTATATGGAGCATTACCTGTAAGTCATTAGGTGAGTTCTTGTAATGTGCTGCCACATAGATTGCCATGATTTGCTGAAGAAACGATTCCGAGGCTTTATGGAATGAGAACAAAGTGTCTCGATTCACAAAGTACCTAAACATCAATTACACAAAGGAAATGTGATCTCGGGAACAATGCACATCAAGGCAATTACAGAGAAAACCCAATGATGTTTGAAGTCGTATTTTCAGAGTGAAAAAACCGCCTTGATAAAATGACATAGCAACTGCTTCTTCCCATATACATTCCGGATTTCTCTTTATTCTATAAGGCAGCCACCTTGACTCGGACACATAGTGGGGGGAGGGGGGAAGGGCAAAAATAGCATTGGGAATTTCGGCAACAGAAATTTAAATTACTCACAGTTCACATTCGCTAGGTGGTGGGGTTCCGCAGGATAATTTGGTATTGATATTGGCAGCGTTAAGGCAAAGCACACGATTAAGCCACTGCTCTATCTAAAATCAAACGCAAAAATAACCAACATTACGCTATTCGGTAACATAACGCTGAAAACACACAGCGGTCATTCACTAACCTCATCGCCCGGCTTGTACCTTATGCTCTCCTCCATAGTAAGCTCATGTAATTTTCTACCTAAAATGACTAATCTGAAGAATATGAGTCATAAAATACTCGAAGGCACGTACCCTTGCTTGTAGCTAACTTTTCTCCCTTAGCACTGCCTGCAGATTGTTGGCGAAGCTGTTGTAGCAGTTTTAGTGATAAGCTCCTCCCTGTTCCTTCGTAACCGTTGATTGTGGATGACAAAAACACGATATATGGACCTGGGGTACAGAATTTGTATTAGTAAACTCAATTTAAAACTGATAACATGTGTATGCTTACCGAATATAAGCTCTTTTACCAATGGAAGGGGAATAGCAGCTGCTTCGTCCACCACAACTAACTCGGCCTGGCCCAATTTTCCAGCATCCGACGGGTGAATATACTAAGGAAAACATCCAAATCACTAATAAGCGCACTCAACAGCTCAGTATGAACTCACTTGAATCGTTTGGCGATGCTCTCGGAATACGTTGACACGAACCAAAGCTTTTTGAAATTCTGGGTTAGTAGATTGAATCAGCTCATAGTCAATGTGCTCCTAAATGCAGTTGCAGAATTTTTGAGTACTGAAGAGTAACACACCTACGGAGACAAAAGAACACACCTGATACCCCATCGTATCGAACCCCTTGACAACAAATTCGAATAAAGTTTTCAAATTCTCCGGTGAAGGAGATGTAACGAAGATGTTGGAATACCCGAAAGCAACGGCACCAGCTAGGGCAAGCCCTAAAATGAATTCGATATACAGAGCTGAGACGAACTGAACGGAAGGGTGTGCCTATGTGCACATACAGTGGCGGACATAAGTATTGCAACAAATAGTCTTCTGTCTGTAACTTCTTTCAGAGCAAAGCTGGGCGACCCTAATTTTTATATGTTTTGCAGGTACACATGTGGTACTGGGTCAAATAGATGCAACTTCATTTCGTGCATGAATCTCTTTGATAGAAATTTTTTACCCGGTGAGGTCGAAATTTGGGGTTCGACGATGTTGACAACCACCTACAAAAATGTTTACAAACGCTGTCTCGACCTGAATTGGATTTATTACATTCGTTTCGAAACATTTTCACTGAGAATTACATGTTAACACAGAATTCATTGATATCTGCCAGCCCTGAAAATGATCGGTTTGTTAGTAACCTTCTGCAGCAATTTCTGCCATTCTAACTCATCACTTCACCGCTGGACTGAGGTCAGAATTTCTCCTCATGATACTTCTGCTCTCTCTAATGATGTATATCTCCACTGTAACCTTTACCCCTCCTGGAAAATGGAGATAACCCAGCTAGATCTGGTGAGGCCAAAAGTGCACATCGCCAAAAATAAAATTTGGTTTTTACCTTGACCGGGAAAATCTATTTCCTTGGACGTTGTTGTGCATTAAGAAGCGCCAAGTTCTTTATAATGTTGTCATGGACAGTAAAGCTAAAAGTTTCCTGATCTCGAAGAGTTATGGAGTAAACTAAATCATACTGAAGTGTAACGAACTCCGCTAGACATCAGACGGGTAGAGTTTATTACATTGCTCTTGTGGAAGCACGAGAATTCTATTCAATTTCAATACAGCGGAGCAAATGGAACTTTTGCGGAACATCTGGCTCCAAATAGAATAGAAGGAGTCCAATGCGGAGCAAGCCAATTCAAAGGCTGTTGCTGGCTATTGCTACCAGTCGATTTTGAGTTGTGGTAAGTCATCGAAAGCGCCACGATTTGAGTCGCTACGTATAAGCTGCATTGCAGAGGATGTGCAGTTAGTGCAACCGATGTGATTTTCTACTTAAGCCATTTCCAGAAGTAAAATAAAAATCCAAATCACATTTTTCGCAGTGTGCACTACTGGTTCCACCAGAACTAGCTGGGTTATCTCCATTTTCCAGGGGGGGGGGGGGGTAGGAGATCATAGAGGAGATTACATCTTTAGAGAGAGCAGAAGTATCACAGGAAAAAAATTCTGACCACAGTCCAGCCGTGAAGTGATGAGTTAGAATGGCAGAAATTGCTGCAGAAGGTTACTGACAAACCGATCATTTTCAGGGATTGCAGATATCAATGAATTCTGTGTTAACATGTAATTCTCAGTGAAAATGTTTCGAAACGAATGTAATAAATCCAATTCAGGCCGAGACAGCGTTTGTAAACATTTTTTGCAGGTGGTTGTCGACATCGTCGAACCCCAAATTTCGACCTCACCGGGTAAAAAATCTCTATCAAAGAGATTCATGCACGAAATGAAGTTGCATCTATTTGACCCAGTACCACATGTGTAACTGCAAAACATATAAAAATTAGAGTCGCCCAGCTTTGCTCTGAAAGAAGTTACAGACAGAAGACTATTTGTTGCAATACTTATGTCCGCCACTGTAGGTAAAGGTACTGCTCTTGTCAGGTAAGTGTGTAACATCTGACGCATCCTTTAACATATTCTCAAACGTTTGAAGCATGAACCATGGTGTTGCTGCGAAGGAACGCAAGAATAAAAAACAGTGCCCACTGAGTAGCGGGATCATAGGTCAATATAGGTAAGAACCTTACTCATGTTTATTGAGGGGAAAAACTTCTACTTTACTCAAGTTCAGTGAAATAAAATTTACCTAATGAAGCAGATTTTCCACGTCCTCTTGCAGCGGTTATCGAACAGGTTACATTCAAGTCCTTGTCGGTGATTACGTCAAGCAGTCTGAACCGCACTATTTGAGAACATAGCAATAAACAATGAAAGAAAATATTTATCCTAGATATTTATCTCGACCAATGTAACGAAAGATGTTGAAACTGACGCATTTAAATGAAAATCTCAAAACACTTGAACCACCTGAGAAGCGCCTTTCCTTGACAGGCTGTTCGGCATTTGTTAAGCAACGGTCCAATAGGTTTCGTGTCCTTCATACCATCTTTGAGCGCTTTCAGCTCAGCTTCTGATGGGGACAAAGACCCCTATTATAGTACTTTTTTAAACGCACACAAAAAAGGAGGAAGAATAGTAAAAAAAATACCTTAGACGACTGCGGAACCGGTTCCAACGACGTGATATGGCTAGATATAGGCAATATATGCAGCTGATCATCAACCACAACAATATCTTTACAACTGGCAAGCGAGAGGATGAAGCGTTCGTTGAATCGCGCAACAATCTGCGTGTGCGACTCCGTCCGATAACGATTATGTACATCCTGAACGTCAAAATTATTTCCAGCTAACTACACAAATATTCGAATATTGTGACGAAATAAGAGACATGTGAGCTGGAACATCTTCTTACCATTGCAATTGTATACAGTTGTCGTAGAGAATTGACGGTTTTCATTAGCAGCACAACGATGCCTCCACCTTCGATAGTCTCTATAGTCCGAGCCAATAAGTTTGGTGTCAATGCTTCAAAATCCTGAAATGTTTATATCACATTAACTCTCGAGTCCTGCAGAAATAACCGTTAGAATAACACGCCTGCAACACAAGCATCCCGTAAGTATTTCCAAGGATGTTTTGCGTTTCATTGTAGTAACAATAGCGAATTTTTGTTGTTGATATGAAGACTTCAAATGGATCGCCTTCCTGAAATGTTCCGTTGAAATTAGTTCGAAAGAAAGCAAAAACTGCAGGTGGATCTAAAATAAACCGCGATGTTTGACTGAAACGAACCGATATCGTGCTGACAGACGACTTCATATGTATTTGACGAATTCGTTTCTTTTTATTCGAACTGTAACCCAATTCTTTTTTGTAGCACCATAAAACTGTTGGTCTAGCAGCGACTGCAGCCTTTGATAAAATGTGATGAAGTACCGGGATCTGAAAATTAATGAGCTGAATCTGACAAAACGATGGCGACCAGAGTCATACTGCAAAACAAGAAGAAGAAACAGCACACAGACTAGCTGAAGGATAACGGATTTAAACTATTCCAGCTGATGTATCCCAAAAGTGATGAGAAAAACCTTGATCAAAGCCCCTTGTGTGTTCCCATGACCTAGTAATCATGAATACAACACCCATTTTGCTACATGGTGCATCAATCCTTAGGGGATATACCTAATGAAATTCTGCTCCACTATTTTCTCAAACTTTACGCGCTACAACTAGTTCTATGACGCAACCAAAGTCATATTTCGTCTGTTACCCATCGCATACCTAGCATTTCCATAGAGAAACATGTTATGATGGAAAAGACATATAACATAACCGCAATTTCGTCCGACAAATGTGATAGAAACATGCGAGTGACTATGCCAAATAAATTTGAAAACTAGAGACATATATAAAAATAACCAGTGGGCTATTATTCTACATCAGCGCAAAAGGGCTGTTCGAGATGACGGACACAAAAATCGCGTTCAATTAGTACCACAATTTCATTTTGGAGAATTCACGGTAGGAAAGTTGTAGATATCTTGCAAAGCTTCTGAAACATTACACCGGAGGGTTATTTCACGTGCTGATGACCCTGCCGGAGGGTTAGGCTACCATATCCTTCTTTCGGGGTCTAACCCATTGCGCAGGTAACGGTAGAGCTGCCGGAGGAAATAATAGGAAAATGCGGGCTCGGGCTATGAAGAGGCAGTAGCATGCAAAATGGTGTTGACCATCGTGATCAGCTTCTGAAATAACCCTTCCCTATGCATGAGAGGACTGTGTGAAGTTGGTACATTAAACTATAGATACCATATCTACAGTATACAGCGCCGTAACTGTAAAAAGAAGAAAATATCGATACAAAATTGATACGATGCTCATGTTCAGCATCTCAAGCAATGCCTATTCAAAATTTGAGCGAAAATTTCTTATGAAGTTTTTGGGGCCACCATATCTAATGGAACAGGGCCAGAAAAAAAAACTCAAGATTAGGATAATAATAATTAATCAAAGATAGAAATCAGTATGATGAGGCTCTCCACCACAAGGAAACTTCAAATGTTAAAAAAAATGCGAAAATGAGATAAAAAAGGTGTATCATAACAAAAATTACCTGGTCTCTTCCTTTGTCTCCCACAACGGCAAACATACTACGGTGACCTTTGGCGACACCATTTTCAATGAGTGTTCGTATCCGATTGTCTATTTTGGTACGCATTTTCTGCTACCTAGAAATAAGTGCTATGAATATTGGATTAAAATGAAATCACCGAAACGGTGCTGAATCAGATTCTCGTCGTTCAATAAGAGATGAATAAGGGAAGATCTATAAGGACCACAAAGAAATTATTCAATTCACAATGACCGATTGAATTATTTATGTACTTCTAGGTGCATATTCCCCCTCCCTGACCTCTTATCAATGTTAAAAGCATACTTGGATTCAGACAACATCAGCAGCTAAAGTGGATTAAAGCTTCAAGGCAGCGTCTCACCTCGAAGTCGTTTTTGAGATTTCAACGTGAAAAGAATCTCCAGGAGCTGGTAATCACAACGGTATACGTCATTCCGCGCAGGACTGCTAAAAAAACCCCATTTCCGAGACCCAATTTCTAAGGAGCCTTCGGGCGGTGCCGGGGGCGGAGCTAAGAAACTTTCCGAATAATACACTCCCGGAAGAGCATCTCCTGAGGAAGTTCATATTCCTCGTGAGAGTTCCTCTTTAACTCCCTTACAGAATAGAAACTGTGCTCCATGTGCGGCGAGCAAGGGAGTACGTTTGGGCGGAATCCCTGCAATCCCGCATTGGCTCCGGAGCTAAGGCGGACTTGCAGTTTCCGGACCATGAACTCCCTCTGCTAGTCATGCATGGAAGGCAATTTCTATTATGATAGGGAGTTGATGAGGAACTCTCACGAGGAATATGATTTTCCTCAGGAGATGCGCTTCCTGGAATGAATTCGGAGATTCTTAGCTCCGCCCAAAGGCTCTTTGAAAATTGGGTCTCGGAAATGGGGTTTTTCAGCAGTCTTGCATGGAATCACGTATACCGTTGTGATTACCAGCTCCTGGAGATTCTTTCAACGTTGAAATCTCAAAAACAATCTTGAGGTGGGACGCTGCCTTTAAAGCAACCTAGCCTTTTCGGGCGTGGAACAAGTGGTTTAACCTGGCAGGAAAGTTGAAAAGGCATTGGAGAAAGGAAGACCAAACAACTATAATATTTGACATGTGCAGTGGTGGAATTCGGGTGGCTGGTTAGCGTAGAAATTGCAACTTTATGCACGAACACCCTACTACCGAAACATTCCAAACAGAAAATACCCCAGCATTCTACACAACATGGAAAAGCACGTGTATAAATTAGGATTCTGCATCGATGAGCCCAATCTCGCGCTGGAAATGAAAAAGATTTACTTGAGCCCGGAATATCCCTCAACTAATGACTGCTGCGGCAAAGCGACGTCGCGGGCGGCAAAGGAGGTCCGAGCACTGCGAGTCCTCGCTGAGTGCACACGTCCGCTTTAAACTAAGGCTATGAAGTCTGCCCCTTTTCCTTGCTGGGTCCTCCTGGAGGCATTTTCCTTTATTTCTTAGAAGTTTTCCCAATTCTCTCGTGACATTCACACACTTTTATACTCACCTCTTCACCTCGTTATATTCGGTTTCTACCTCGGAAAAAAAAGCATGGTACATGAGAACTTCATATCTTCAACTATTTGAAGTCTTGTCACAAGCAGCAAAGGTGAAGAGGCAAAAATCCCCATGTGTTTGAGAATTTTGCCTTTCTCGTCGATTCCGCTGCTGTTTCCTATTCCATATCATTATGTATAATAGAAGCATTTTTCTCATTGCTGACGAAGTAACACACACAAATTAAGGCTCTTATAGTTCTTCATAGATAATGCGCGATCAAAGAATGAATGGTAAAGTTAAAACACAGCCATAAACACCTAATCTTTAGCTGCATACCATAATCAATCTTCTATGTGTAAAGAATTTTACGGCACATATAGAAAACCAGCAGAGGAATGAAAAAAGGCGCGAATGTTTTCCAGTTCGTAAACAAATCAAAAGGCAACTGAGCAAACCACGTGATATATGGTTAGATGGAACCGGACAAAAGCGCCAAGTTGATACCTAACTGTAGAAAAAGTTAGGCTGAACAGGGGTAGGTCTCTCAAACAGAAAAAGCAAAAAATACACCCGCTTCCCGAGTAAATGGAAGAGAGCCGTTCTACTTCGTGTGTGTGGTGTAATTGCAGATAACCTCCCTGAGGTTCCCACACGCGATCGGTTTCGATTGGATTGCGCGGAAATTCGAAAGCTCGGGTGTAGGTCGTATGGCGCGATTCTTCGGGTGGCACTATAGACTGGCTGAGTCTGGAGCGCGCTACTACCACCCGATTACGGTCATGCGTCGCGGTTTGCCTAGATCTGCCTGACGGAGCAACTTGTCCACCGCCATTATTATACCTTGGAAGAGAGCGTACAGAGTTGCAGATACCCCTGCGTAACAAACCCGTGAAGTAAGGTTTCACTCCTATATGCTCTACAATTTTATATAGAATTGACAGGGTTTTGCCAAAACTAATCTTTACATAGATCAACTTGACGTCAGGTATTCAGCTTTAATGGGAGTCATTCCTAGCACCCCTGAAATGTCCAAGAACTTCAGAAAGCCACAAGTTCGGGTAATCCAACTATTCAGCAGTCTGAAAGATCTTCGTGTTAGAAATATTTGTTCGGATGTTTCAGAAAACTTCCTATCCCAACAGGATTTCTTTGTTTTGACAGTACATTCACTTGGGTATTCAGATTAACTTAGTGTCCAAAACGTTCGTTTATCCATATACCCTAAAAAGCTCTAATACCGCTAGTTCAACGTTGTTCTCCACGGTCGGATGATATCTGGATGGAAGAGTTGCTCTGTAAGGCTGATCCAGGCAAACCACGACGCGTGACCGTAGTCGGGGTGGTAATAGCGCGCTCAGATCCCGTCTGCCCGCAGTGCCACCCAAAGAATCGCGCCATGCGACCGCCCTCCAAGCGGCTCGAGTGGGATCACTCGAGAAAGTAAACACACCTCAATTTCCTTTAGAAACCCAAAGACTTCGTAAAAGTTAGCAGGAACTTAACGCAGGACTTCGATTAAGAACTTGCGTACGAGTTTCACATTCATTTATTACCACAGCTACAGTTTTGTGGTTGCTAGTTAAGTAGAGGCAAGAACCAGGTTTCTCATGACTATCTGTCTTCGCACGAAGGGCCTTGTCGTTAGAGAATGTTCACTTGTCCATATAAACATTTTACACAATTTTGCTGGTTATGCATGACTGTGTGTGGTCTACACTTGGGACCGAATAAGAAACCGAGTAATTTTGTTACTTTAATTGACAATTCAAGAAACGACACCCACATATTCGGGAATGAGAAAGCCCTCAAGCTCTTCATCTCTCTCATACAGCGCTACATTTGTCGGTAATGCGGAAACATTCGCATTTTCCATTTATTCGAAATATTCGATATTCGAAAGCAAAAATATTCGATTTCGAAAAAAAAAATGGAAAGTTCGAATGTTTCAACATTGTGCTGTACAGGGGAGAAGAAGAAAGCTTGAAAGCTTTCTCATTCTCGAATATTTGGATGTTTCAATTGTTTTCTAAGTTGTTAATTAATGTAACAGGGTTATTCGATTTTTAAACGGTCCCAAGTATAGTATGGTCATGCATGCTCGTACAAAACACGGTTTTTTAAAATCAATAGTTCTGTTCCAGCAATGGTCGAATCCATGCAGAACTCATACGTCTCCAAATCCGATGCAAGTCTGGTGCAAAACCCACGATTTTCTCAATCCCGTGCATAACCCATGCATGCATCAAGTTCTGGGTTTCCTGAGTAGATTTTATGAAGAGAGGACATGAAAAATCATTTTTCTTCCTGTCTCCTAGATTACTAAAGAAGCGGAAGAGTGCATGAGTGCTTTAATCTGTTATTATGTGCATTGCGCCAATGTAGAAGGACTTACGTATTTTGTGGTGTGAGAAGAATCCAACCTGGTCACCGATGGGTAGCCACACCGGCTGTCGTCGGTTATGATTTCAAGGAAAAAGTGAGAAGTGAAAAGCAGAAAAGAACTGCTCCGCCAAAGTGCTAGCGTAAATTTCTTTAGTTGCTTAATTAACCAACTAAAATATGTTATCTAAGATTTAGTGGTGAAGGCAGAGGAGATGCGAACCCGAGTTTTTAACTATAAAAATTCCAATCTTCCTAGAAGCCAATCCCATCCTCATTTCTGCTTACATTAAGCGGACGAAGCAAGGCTATTGCAAGTCGAGCCATTTCTTTCTCTTTAGGACAGCTGTTTCTCTAAGCCAATGCAGAGCTATGTACTATTTCATCAGTCAATTTATATTGCAATGTTATTATCATTTCCTTGAGGAGAGTCAAAGATCTGTTTCTTGAGCATTTCGTTTTGGGATGGAAAGCAGTAGATAGTCGTACTCCTATACCACAGGCCTGCTTAGGGATTTCGTCTCTACATCTATAAAATGCGGACACCATTGGAAACTTGCATGATTGTCACAATGGCTTTGGTCGCTGCTGTTGTCAGTCATGGAGAGACGTGAGTTCATCGACGAGGGATTTTTTTATTGAATTCATTAAGACTTTTAGTTAGATGTAATACTTCTAATAAAAGGAGTATAGCAATGCAACAGGCTGAATGATATATGTATTCCATACTTTGTAGAAGGAAGAACGTAATTCTGATAATCACTGATGATCAAGACATAGAGTTGGGTTCGATGACGTTCATGCCTAAGGTGATGAGGTTAATGAAAGAGA
>KN726790.1:0-11655 GCA_000816745.1 Ancylostoma duodenale
GTTATGCTATTTCTAGCAGCTTTTCTACACGATTTCAAGGATGTTCAACCAAATCGGGAAGGAAAGAGCCTAGAAATAGCATTTCTGCGGCAAACGACACTGACTCCGGCCGCGCGGCGTGGTCGCGCTGCGTCCTTCTCGAGGCCGCAGATAGGCCACTGCCATTGCCGTTCACTGTATGTGAATAGTTTGGACAAAATCCAAGAATAAGAAACTAGTTTCCCATCAGCGAAGCGCCTATCACTTCGCCGTAGGTTTATTGCTCGATCAAGCTTAGCTTCAGAATGGAAAGCAGATGAGCTTGAGAGTGGTGACTTGAAGAAGGTTTAATTACCCAAGTTTGAGGTATGATCTTTTTATTTTAATTCGATTATAGGAACTCTCTAAGAGGAAATGTTAGGCACTCTTATAGCAATAATAATCTACATTTGATTTGGAATGTTACTCTATCAGTGTCGATATAGGGCCTTCAGACTTACCAGGTAGGTGTTGTCTGCGGCACGCAAGTACTGGTCATTATCAATCTCCAGTTTTTGTGAGAAGCTACCCTGGGCCCACCAGCGCCAATATCAGGTTCCTAGCATGCATTCGTTCATCCATATAGAGTACTCCGGTGAGCAGAGGCCGAAGGAGTTGGTCGGCCACCGACTGAAGTTGGAAAAGTTTTGCTAGCACCATACAGGGACCTTCTTGTGGGCTCCACGACCGGGTGATACTTGTTCTCATTTAAGAAATCCCTCTGTGTTTGTTTCCTCATAGTTGTCCTTATTGATCGCTCGATAATATTTGTTCCAAGAAAAATTTGATGGAGACGGCCCATAGGCTTGCGTCAGGCACACGCAGTTCCTGCGCGATTTTGGCACAAATTTTTGAGGAACGGTATCTTCCGCGGGTGAAACTAATGCCTCCTGTTACCATTGCTTCAACACACTGTAATACTCTGTAGATGAAATTCTTGCACACTTTTGAAGGGCTACAACTCTTGCGTGTATAAAAGCTGTTGTGGTGCTGAATGATAATGACAGAACGATGGGGCTATAATTGGACCATAGTTGAAACCGACGGATGAAGTGGAATGAGCAGAAAGTAGAAGATTTGTACTATATGGAAAAATTAAGAAACCTCGAAAGGACCTTGAAGCTTTCCAATACTTGAGCAAATTCACAGCGCGCGGGCGGTGCCCATAATTTTGGCCCACCCTGTATTATTCTTGTCATGCATGGCCCATCATGGATACGCAAAGGATTCACGCATCGGTGAGTGTTTTAATTCTTCTTCTTTTTTTCTTGTGTGGTAGGCTTTCCCTCCTTACTGATGAGTACTGGGAGAAGGCCTATGCTTTTTGCTCAACTTCCGTATGAGGGCACAGTATGAAACGGAAGTTGAGCTTTTCTTTTCTTTCTTCTCTACTCCTTTTCCCTTTGTTTTTCTCTTTGTACTACATCATGCTGAGTTTATTGACTATTGAAGACGTAGAAGATCTTAATAGAAGACCTGAGAAAGCAATGTCGAACTTGACGAATCGGACATTTCAAGAGAAGGAGAGAACCGCTGAACCCTCCACAAATGTCGTACGATATCATTCGCTCCGTTGTGATGTAAGGAATAGAGAAGAATAAAGGGAATCAGTTTCCCACGTTATTTGACTTTGCTCTTTAATACGAGTCTATCATTGCGCACATGCTTTCTAGGGGAAAAGCATTATAGAAAATACCCGTCATTACTCACGTTTCCACCAACCCGTCATTACTCACGTTTCCACCACGTATTCCGCCCTCAGTTCGTGTTTCCGTCACCACATTTTCCCGAACGGTGCTCTATTTGCTGGACAAAGCGGCGTGCTTCAATCGAGTAAACTGCCTCAAGGAGGGAGACCTCATACGTATGTGCAAAGCATATTCAAAACTCCAAGGGAAAGCAAAAGTGCGAGTTTCCCAAATTGCTTTTTAATCGCCTTGGAGCTAGTGTTCGTGGGTGCACTTCTAGCAGCCGGCATTTCTACGTATCTCCTTCTTGTGAAAGCTGACTAGATGTATTTGCACGCATAAATCCAGAGTTGACAAGAAGCTGTAATAAGAATCCACTTCGAAGTCCCTGAATTCATTCGGAATTCTCGCCTGAGGGGAGCGAATCTCAATAGTATGGCAACCTGAGAACTCTGATTAAGGTTTTTGACAATTTTTCCTAGATCGTAGGACATGAGTTTGATTCTTTAGCAAGCCTTCAAGTCTCGTTTCTCACAGGTTACCAAGTAGTTCTACTTTGCGCTTTTCAGAGATACATCCTAGAAAATTTTTCCAACATTTGCAACGTATTCGTGTGACTTTGCATTGCTTGCTACTACTTTATTAAGGATAACTGCTAATTTGCTCAGTCATCTGTAGTTGTTCTTGTTGTTCCTCCTCAATGGACCATGTTCTTACAGCCCATAAGTGGGATAAATGATGTGGATCCTGACAATTGCAGTTCATCACTCATTTCTAATCGGAGTAAGCATGATGATCCAGGAGACCCTCCCATACAGATAGTAATAATATCTTGTAAGTTTAACTAAAGTTAAATATTCCCCGTCGCAAGAGGAAGTTTGCTGTACTTACGTTGGACTCAAAAGGTGATTCTTTCCGGACGAAAAGGTGGACGACATGCTCCCATGCTCCAAGTGTGAGGTTCTTTTGAATATCTGAATCAAGTGGGTTGGATCGGAAGTTCGTTTCGTTATTCTGACGTTGCACCACCAATAGTTCCGGAAAATAGTTCTTGCTAAGAGTACAACGCAGGTGTTTTCTACTCAACACATTGAACATGTCTACAGCTTTACTTTTTCTTTAATTCAGACAATTTGACTTTGAGACTTTCGAATCGGGTGGGCGTAGTTTTTCCACTACAGCTTTGTAAAGTTGATCGCATGTAGGTACATCTCTGAGTCAGTGGCGGTCTCAGGCGATTTTAGTGGAGATGAGTCGATAGATCTTTTTTTTTTCGAAAAGGCCGCCGTTGAGACACCTGAACCTTGCACTAAGTAGCTTATTTTTACGCTCGGTACCTTATTTTATGCTTTACCATATAGGTATGATTCATCATATGTGCTCATTATCATGTTTGAAAAATCATTTTCTGTAACTGAACTCCATTTTCGGGATGGAATTGTTGACGAAATTTCGACCTGCTTTGAAGGAAAAGCCCACTTGATTTTCCCACACACCCCCACCTCCAAGATTGTCACTGGCGCTACTCTGAGCGTATAAATCTGAGAGGCTGTCTGAGTTTGGATCTTTTGAATTACTGCGCTTGATCATCAAAGCCACATTCGCTTCCAGAATAGCGTAAAGAGCAAAGAAGTTCAATCCTCAGTAGACATAAAGGATTAGTTTGACAGTCAGGAGTTCAACTAACTCTCCCTTACTGTGGCTTTCGTTGGATTTCATTTTATGTATCGATTGATTAAAGGCAGCACCCACGATAATCTTCATGTCCAAAATTTTGGATGTTTTGGAGTCTGGACAATAGTCCCAGTAATTCTGAGCAAGTTGCACTGCCGGAGGCATGAGCGTTCTCGAGATATAACAAGTCAGACCTGGTATCTGGGTATCCGCGGATGAGATGTGGCGGGATCCGAATCAGCTGATTTCTGCCGCATTCACTCAGTTTTCCCAAGATAGCGTTTGCTTCCCATGTTCATTTCCAGTCTGATTCTCCCATTTACGCTCTTTCAATTGTTATTAGACCATACGCTTGCTTCTTTTACCCAGAGCTTTAAAATTTTCAATTATGATATAAATTACTGTTTGTTAGCTCTTTACACTTAACCATAAGTTTCACTTCTTTTCTTGAGGTATGTCTCTGTCGCGAACATTCTATTTTCCTTCCATCTGTACTTTTTCTCCTTCATAGAAGCTAAAAAATTAGTCGATTATCTAGCTGCGCCAAGAAATCTGTTGACAATGTATCGACTTCCTTGATCTACTCCACCGGAGTAACTCGGCCGCCTTACCATAATGTAGCAAATTGGTAGCATCCAAAAACCATTTAACGTGAGTTCTGACAAAATTGGCCACATTCTTCATGTTCCTCATAGTCAGAAACCCAAGATCGCGCTGAAATCAGAGTGACGAAGTTTTTCGTGGGTGCTGCCTTTAATATTTCGTTTCTGAAAACTGCAAAAAAAAAACATTTGGCTCAAGCTATAGGGTTGTCAAATGAGTTTGTGCGTTTTATTCTTTTTTTTTCATTGCTTCATAAGTAATGTATATTTGCTTGAAAACGGTCGTTCTCCTCTACAAGGTAGTTGTAATCATTTCGTGCTTAGTCCAGTTTCGCCCGCATTGCATTCATTAGAATTAGGCATCCCAGGGCGCAAAAATAATTATCTGTGGATACCACTTTATTTTTCTTTTCGCCGCAGTCAAGAAGTGTGAAACTTCAAAATTTGACGAAAAAACGCTTGGACTTTGTTGACAACCTAATAATTTTTCATAGCACTTTGTGCTCACTACGCAATGCATTGCCACACTCGGTTCAGCGTTGTCCTATCCTGGTGTGAAATTGTGGTGTACCTCCCATAGCTGTGGACACATTCGACAGTTTTGATAGATAGCCACCGCTGTTGTTGATTTTTTGAGAGTTATCCGGAAGGATCCAAAAAGATCGAAATTCGAACTTTCATTTCCACGCCGGATGAGAAGAGCAGTTGTAATGCCAAATAGTGGTATCAACTCTATTGTGTGGCCTATTGTGTGACACTGCTACCTAAAACACAGCTGTTTGTACTATGGAATATTAAGTAATCATAATATTTTCACCACTATCAATATATTCAAGTATTGGGAGTGGTAAGCATATCTTGAATGTATCCATACATTATCCCTACACTATGCATTATCTTGTGCTGTAATAATCATGCCAGCTCTGACCCACTAATTTTCGCCATTTTCTGTCGCCTCTCGTGCTTTCCTTTTCCAATACTGATGCGGATTCTGAAGTCATCATAGAACCTTCTCGGAGGTATTCTGTACTCGTCAACCCTCATAAACTGTTCTTTCATGACCACTGTATTGTATTAAATACATTGGTTTTCGTCTGAGAGTCAGAATCCATCCTTTGTGAGTAATAAAAAACATCTGCTGACGTGTTGTGCTTGTATAGCTGTATTCTCCCACCTGCAGCTTGTACTGGCCAGTCTTTCTTACTGGCCAGTCGTAGAGCTCGATCGCTCCGCTCTTCCCAGGTGCTTAGAAACTTTTGGGCACCGGTGCGCACCCAGACGGCCACCGATGCCAAATGGCGACATACCAATGACCACACAGTGCACGAAAAGGCCAAACATGGATTTTTCCGCGCTCCGTTCGCAATGCGAGGTGGCGCAGGTCCAGGATTTTACTGTCGCCGCGAGTAGTTCCACTATTGGCGCCGATAAAGGCACATGTTCTGGTCTTCACCGGTGCCCTGGAGTTTCTGAGTAGAAAGCCCCACCCCGCGCATTCACTTCCAAAGGAGTCGGGAAGGGGAGAGTGTTTAAGGGTTTTTTTTTTGCCATTGAACAACAACTTTTGCCACTTTTTTCCGCTGTCACATCTGCTCAATCCTGTCTTCAATCCAGTGCTGTCCACAGAGTATATCTGTCAACGATTTTGAATTGTTCAATAGGAGTTCAAACTAACGGCGGTAATCACCGATGAATCTTAGATCCACTACTACACCATGGTTACAGAAATTTAGTGAAGACCCCAGGTTGGACACCGATGAAATGGCCCTAAAGAAGAAAAATCTAGATTTTTTGCAGTGAAATGTTGACGGCATCGGCTTTCGGGCGTTCCAGGAGAAAATTGTTGATGCGTGGAAAAACTGTTAATGGTTAGCATTAGCCATTATTTTCGAAAGTTTTGACCAAAAAAGGATCGTCTCTTCACGTCAGCTTGAGTGCTATCTAAAAGCTATAACCTAGGGAGAAACTTGTAAAACTGAAGCGTGAGTACCCTCTGCATCCATAATTCTTCTGCGTTGCTTTCCGCATATTTCAATTTATCCTCGTTGCCTTCCGCTTATCTTAATTTGTCCTCCATTCTCAGAGTTACAATGAACGCAAAGGGATTCCGATAGATAGACGAGTTAGTTGTGAGTTGGCATAAATGTTTCGAGTATTTAGAAGCAATTCATTCCACAGCGAGGGTCGGAAGCAGAAAAGAGGTAGGACTAGGCGGGTTAAGCTACATAGGATTTAGACAAAAAATACTTTATGGATCGGGTACTATTTCGTTTTTACTGTCATTTTGGGGATTTTTCAAACTGTCCTTCTATTGCAGCAAATGCTCACTTAGCCACTGTTATTGGGGACCGAAAATGAAGGCTTCAGATCTCTCCCATCCGCCCCCCCCCCCCCAGCGCAGTATAAACATACTCCTAACAACTCATTTTTATTCACTTTTCTTGAATGCCTATTCTCAGATTCATAGAGGTGGAAAGAAGGCAGTTTTTTGTTAATGCAATCATTTCTTCCCAGAGTAAACAAGCATATATATTGATCGTACGATCGCTATTTTTCCGGAGCACTACGCTAAAAATCCACCCATAAGCGTAGTGGCTAAACTGGAGACTGAGAGTTCTCCTATTTCAATGTGATTGGTATTCGGCGTCAACGCTTGGTCATATACTTTGAAATCAAAAGCAATTGTTTTCTAGCCCACTTCCTCCTTCTCAGACACCTAGCAATCATATGAATTAGTATTCATCTCAACAAGAAATATATTCAATATCAGTAGGTAAACAGTGAAGGCATTTCCGAGTGTGTCCTGGATCGGGTCATGACACTGGTTCCATTAGTGAGTGCGGCATTATTCGGAGACATTGTGGTCGGTGTGTAAATGGTCCTTTTATTTTTTATCCTCCTGCGGAGCATGCGTATTCATTATACTAATGCACTCCTTTTTGCAGTTATGTAGTTTCTGGAATGTTGCCCAAGACTAATTTACCGCCATTGGTTCTCGATTTTCACGCTCTAATGAATGGACATCGCCATGGAGTGGACTTATAACAATCCATGCTGTATTGTTTCCGTTGACGCTAAATGTCCACAATATATAAATAGTGGCTCCACTGGATTCTTCTCGAGAAGCTATTTCGGAAACTGTTCTTGTGCCTTTTCTAATTTTCTTTCCCAATATTGAAACCTACTCTGTTTTTTGGGCTTTCGCAATTAATACGGATCATTCGTTATTTCGAATAATTTTGCTTTTCTCCTTTTTCGAGTTGTCGGTATTCTCGAACAGCTGTGGTTTATCCGATATACTACTCTATTTTACTTTATCAAGCTGAATCTATAGCCCACAGTTCAATGTAAGAAAAAACAAACCACTCTCCGATGTGCTGTTATTTGAGCTGACGCATAAACATGATTCGTGGAATTCAAATGAGATTTCCAGCACTACCTGAAAATAAGCTGAGAAACCAATCACTCAATTATTTGTGTGTTCAATGTAATATTTTGACATGTGAAACAGAGGTTTCGGCAGAAAAGCGCTAGAGGCTTTCTGGATTGCTGCTAGGAACTCTGGGATAAATAAAAGGAATGATTGCTTATCTATGACAGGTGACTTTCTGCCCTACATGTCGCTATGCGAGCTGTAGACTTTGCATAACATGAGATGCAAACCACCAAATGAGCCATACTTGTACGCATAGACAGTCTTCGGCTGGTTTCCGCAACAGCGGTGACGACGGAGTTGGTTTACCCTTCATTTTAGGTCTTTTGGACCAGCAAGCTTGCCGTAATGTTGGGGAAATGGCAGAGTGAGTGGGAATGTTTGGCGGTCTCAATCACAGATAAGGACCGCTAGCCACTTTTAGGCCTTTGAAGACGACGATCTGCTGGAAACATCAGACCAATAATGTTGCCACCTAACAACTTGGGTGGTGAAAGGATTGAAAGCATCGTTCATTTGAGTATTCGAGCACCTCTATGTAAGTTTCTGAAGACCCGTATATCTGAAAATTCGACGAAATATTGTCGAACACAGTGGAGTCTACAGTACGCGACGCAACTCGTATTAAGTTCGAAGGTTGTCGTATTTGCATAGCTATTATTTTATTTGTGCAGAAACTGTCTGTGCACGTTCCAACCATTGAAATTAAGAAACTGCGGAATTTTGAAATTTCTTCCATTGTAATCGTGCTTAAATCGTTTTTTTTTTGAGCTCTAGTTCCTGCGAAAGCATTCTAAGTGCGATCTTAGGTTTCGTATTTTATGCTCTTGCTATTTCGTAGGAGTAAGAAAATATAGCTCAATTTTTGTAGAAAAGTGGCAAACGACGACGGCCTCTACAAGTTGTGAATTGCATACCACCTTCAGTAGTCGGACCTCTGTCAAGAGTTTGCTTATTTCATCTACCGTGAATGTGCTAGTGCTGTAATTCTCACTAGGTGGTGGTTTCTGTTTGAACGTTCTTTTATAAGTTTTCAACTCAGCGGTCACTTTAATCTAAATTTTTGGCTTGTTCTTGAGTGTGGCTTGTTGTCATAAGAAAAGGCGGTGCGCCCAGACACTGATTTTCCGATTCATCTAGCTGGCCAATCGCAAAGCTCTACCACATCGTCTTTCCAGGTACAATGCTCCACCGCATTTATTTTCCAGTTCATCTGCACTGATGGGATCTGTACGAAACTCGCTTCACTTATATATTTGGAGAAACAGGGGAGGCATTAGTGTTCCACTTTTTTCGCCTATGTTATCTCACTTTTTGTGCTTGGCTCCACACTATTATTAGGTTGTCGGAAAATGATTGAGACACTCTAGACAATAATCGTTCTTCAAACTTTTTCTCTTCTATTATAAATCTTCAGGACACGCTATAATTACCATGTGCACCATCCACCATGTATTAGTCACCTGAGAGGGGCACGCCGCTAATTAGAAATCAGGATACTACAAGTTCGCAAAATGCTAGGAGTACTCAGCGACAAGGCATTAGCTGGAGAGCGTGAAGTCGGTCAACGTTAGCGTGTGCAGCATGGTGATCCGCGGCATCGTGGTTCTTTTCCAGAAGTGACGACCGCCCTCGATCGACTACTATAAACGTTGATGTGCCCATCACTGTATTTGACAGCAACTCCGGTGCAGCATACTCTTCTCCTCTGGTCGCAGATTGCCATGTATATGAATGGCTTATCATTAGAGGAGACCTATCGTACGAAATGATCCGCGAAATGAACTGACATCTCACGGTTGCACGGCTGACTAACACCAGCCTGTATTCCATTACGATATTGTTGTCCGTCTTGCTCGTAGTAGCGCTTCGCAGGAACTCGTACAAGGAAATCACCAGAAATGGTGACCCATACATTTTCGCACCTAGAAGAAAAATAGCTCATCGCCTCGTCCTTATGTACCCGAGGTGAGGTGCAATGCTCAGAGGACAGGCTATCACATACTCACGCCTTGAACATAAGTCGCGTAGGAGAGATGCGATTTTTTTTTTGCTGAAGTGTCTGGATCATTTCTCGACAACCTACTACAACTAATTACAGGCTCATCACAGGTGCACTTTCCAATTGAAGTCATATTTTTCCGTGATAGACAGTCTCCTTTTTGCCCAATCAAGACAACAATTAGTGTCTTGTTTCTCGCCGATAAACCAGGTCAAAGTCTCAGACATGCCCAACTTTATAGCCATGCACTTCTGATTCTTTTGGTCTTAACATTGATGGCAGTATTGTAAGACGATATGTGCACACAATTATTATTCCTACATTCATGAATCCGCACTGATGCGGTAATGTGTGGCGGCGGCTTTATGCGAATTTTATTTTGAGCCTACCAAAAACAAAAGAAAAAATGATTCCTCAGGTACAACACCCTCGGAACTTCTGAAGTTCGAGATTCTGACGCATTACAGGGTTATAGGTGGTGTAGAACTCATAATCACGCCTAGCCAGAAATTCCCGAGCATGTGTGCCTCCCTAAAAATTGCATCTGTGCCGAAACAAATAGGTACATGCACCGACTTCCAGCAATGAAGCAGGTGCCTCTATGGGTCCAAGGGGTTTTAAAACGCTTTGACGACGGTAAAAATAGCGTACCGGCGTCAATGCTCATTTTGAAAGGGGAGCGGAATCATACATGTGCCATATACGAGGGTGGTTTGGAAAGTTTTTGGAATGACAACAAAAGCAAAACGAAGCGAAAGCAATCAATATTTCTATTCTTAATTCGATTCTGAGCCACAGCGGACCGCTCCTCCGTATTGGTCCTTGGTACACTTGTCGACCATCGGTACATCCTTACCCTTTGTAAATCGTGGGAGCAATGGAAGGAAGTAAGGGGTGATCCAGAAATTTCGAATAATTACATACTTGGTCCAGGAAATGTCACAATGGCCTATGATGGGGCATTTTTTTTGTGTGCATGTGAGTATACAAATGAACTGATTCCGTGGCGGCAGAATCACTCAGGGTCTTTCGGACGGATGCTAGGACGAGAACGCACAACTTGCAGAAGTGTGCAACCGATACCACTATGTATGCCTAGGAGGAACGAAGCATGCGCGGATGTCATCCAAAAGGGTCTCCTCGCAATAAAGGAGCAGCCTGCCTTTACGGCATACGTCATTCTGTTTTCCCACGATAAGGCTGCAGAGTGGTTAACCTGCTCCGTATATTCCTGTGAACACTATCTCATCCGGAAGCTGTGAGACTGTTAGGCGCGGGTCCCGCAGCGAATTAGTCATTCTAGCCCGAGGCGTTGTCTGCGCACTCTCGTTTCGCGTTATCCATCAAATGGTTCTCGTCGCAAACCTGCGCATCCACCCTTAATCATTGTCTGTGCGCTTTTTCATATGATGAAAGGTTAGAGAAACAGGCGGACCCTCATCGTCTGCAAAATGAAAATCAATACACTACCATTCAATTTTGGAAGAGAGCAACTCCTTGGTGATCATTTCGGAAACTTTTCAAACTACCGTCGTATACTACTTTTCGTATATTGGGGTTTTGTTGAGTCTAGTTTAGAAAAACTCCCCTAATGTTCGTCATTTTGGAGAGGCGTTGGTGTCCCAAAGTTTCTGTGTAGTGTGTTGAAGGGAGATCCTATTAGTATCGTACTCGCTATCGGAGTATTTTATCTCAAATAATGCGAAAATTGGAATGTTCAAAGAGAGAGAGACCCTTACAATTCTAGGAAAAGAAAAGTAGGGCAACTGAGGTTCTTGGTTCTGCATTCATATTTTTGGATGAGCTTCGACTTGTTCAATAAGTCAATTAGATCTATTCTATTTTCATCCGGTCAGTATTCCAACAACCAATTACACGGGACACTAATTATTTCAAAGGTGGAGTGCACGATCATGAGCTGCTATAATGCAGCAGCTAAAACCGGACTTTTGTGGATATGAAATCCTGTCCGACATGTCGTTAAAGGTCATACTTGAAATGGGATAGTGTCGAGTGCACCATCTCATCTCCAACAATAGCTTAGAAGCTAAATGGACATGTGACCACCCACTGCTACGCTGGGGTGGAGCAGCTCAAATATATCAACAAGCTAGGGAGTCACTGACGTACGTAGTATTCCGAGCTTCTGGAGACCATTTGGCAGACTCCAAGTTTAGGCCTCAAAAGGGTTGGGGAGGGGGGGGGGGGGTTGACCCGTAGAGTTGATATTAATGGGGG
>KN726790.1:11951-35044 GCA_000816745.1 Ancylostoma duodenale
AGACCATTTGGCAGACTCCAAGTTTAGGCCTCAAAAAGGTTGGGGAAGGGGGGGGGAGGGGAGGTCACCTTGCGAGTTGATATAAGTGGTAGTTTATCATTTACCATCATCCAACACTCTCCAAACTCATATGTCTCGTCTTGAATTAGCAGCTTAAGTTCGTGCATTCCAAAATTGATCGTGGGTGTTGCCATCTAGTCAGCCCCTGCCTGGTACCACAGTCGTGCAAGACACCGTGATAGGTACATGACACAGCACGAGGTGCTCTGAAGAGGTTGGGGACTACTAAGTTCAGTAAGTGAACTACTCAGTTCCTATATATCACGGCTTTAAGAAAAAGCAAGGATGTGGGATCATTAGAAAAGTGATGTATGTTGCTATTAATAGAATTGAAAAATGATATCTCAGGTGAAAATATGTGGTTTTTGGTGATCCAATATACTTCTTAACACATTCGCGACCTTACGTTTCGACATGGTGTGTCACGTGGGGCACGCGCATTTGAACGCTCTTGGGTCCTCAACCGATTGAGCACGTGGTCCCACGTAGTTGGAAATTTTCCTCGAATTCGAGCAAATCTGAGACCGATCATTTTCTCCTGTGTGATAGTGAGAATGCAAATGCTTGTAGTCTATTCACTTGATATTGATTGAAATTTCTTTTTCGTATCTATGTTTTAATCACGTATTAAAAAGTTTGAGAGAAGTTATGCTTTGCCCAGCGCGTGTGTGGAACTCTTGAATATTTGTTAGTATATCACTACATAGGAGTTGGCTAATTATGACTGCTTCACGAAAATATAATTGTCGCGAAGCGATCGCTCCCATAGGCCGTGGTACCGTACCCGTGATCGTGCTGAGGGCGGCTGTGATCTAGATCTGACCACATCCGTCCTATCGGTAATCGATGGATTCGGCTTCGGAGCAGCCTCAGTTTTGCTGCGAGTCGTCCGCCTGGTGCGGCCCATCCCTTCTTTCCAGTCATAATCTTGCTGCTCACAATTTTTATCACATGTTTTTTTTATATTTTAATACACTGTGTTTATTTTATTCTCTCTTTTCGTCTGTTAACCTCTTTCACGAAATTGATGCACTACATTTTAGCACTAGGTTTAATGAACCCTTAACGGTCTCGTATAGCCATGTTCATCGCTAGTTCTCCCTCCTTTTATTTTGTCCATGACTGGTTTTACATTTGCTCCCTGTTTCTGGCATCTGTAGAGGTGGGTCAAATTGGGCTCACTGGACCTCCGATTCGCAACAATAACTCTGGAAGGAGCGTGCTCACCCGGTTGAGCAAGCGATCCAAAGCGTCACACTATGTGTGTCAACCGGTCGAGCACATTGCTGCGAATGTGTACTCGTATCTAAATTTACGTCTGCGCGCGGCGTGCCCCTTGAACCAGCGCTAACGTGGCGCGAATTCCTAATCTGCGCTAGAATTTAGCCGCTGGAGTGCTAATTCCTGTAAGTAAGAACAAGTTACAGGTGATGGATGCTCTTTCTGATCTGTCAATCGTATTAAGCGGTGCGCATAGCGTTTAAGAGTGGCTATTGCGGCCTTACTTGTCGCATTCTATACTTCTTGCATTATACTTCTTGCATTGCACTTCTTGCATCTTTATAATCGTCACTTTATCGTTTCATTCAATTGTTGCGGAATACTTCAAGACACCTATAATACTGTAGCTAGATCATGCCATTTTTGCAACAATTATTACCATTGACCTTTTTCGCGATATGCAAGAAAGCTGTAATATGGATCTTCCTACTAGACCTGACGAAACATTAAACAGATGTTTGGCAGTTTGGTCACTTGAAGGATAGCTTTGTGGAATTTCTAGGTGGGATTAATGTTGAACTATCATTACCCATCAGTATTACAGAAGCAATGATTGTTGTACAATAAACAGCCGTCTCCTGCACATATATGGTCTGTTAGATCTGGGGTGGCGGGCATCCGCACCGCTCACTATTCCTCTGCTCTGTTATCTCTAGCAAGCCAGACACGTCATTGATAGCTTGAGGCGATGTTTGGCTATGATACGCAGGCAATGATAAGGACATGGATGAAGAGTGAGCGGTGCGCCGGTACTCCAAGTTGGAGTCTCCAACTCGGATCGAAGCTGCTGTACATGGCCCGTATGCATGAATATCCCCGCTGGGGAGGGGACGGGATCAGATATGTTGTCAAATATTCGAGCAGTTCCAAACGGTACTCAAGCGATTGTCCATATATTGAATCCTTTATGGATCCACTAAACATGTGCAAAGTATTGGACCACCTGCGCTTCTCCTGTGCGTTTACCAGTCGAGGAAATATTTTGGAGGGAGGGGATGCACATTCTCTACCCGAATAGGGGATCACGAGGGATCACGCTAGTTCGCACATTAACACCCAGACAATAGTGAATTCAGAGCCAGCACATCTTCATTAAAGCGCTCAGGCTAGAAAGATTTTCAAAGAAAAAAAATGTGAAACTTCCGAATAATTGAACGGCAAGCCTGATCAGGCAGATGATTACTCAGTGTAGGGGATGTTCACCCCCTCCCTTCAAAAGACCTGGTCATCTCGTGAAGATGCAAGAGAAGCGCAGTCGGCCAATACTTTGCACATATGTAGGGGATCCGTAAGGGATTCAATACATGGACAATCGCTCGAGCACCGTTCGGAACTGCTCGAATACTTGACAGCATACCTGATTCCCTCCCCTCCCTGGCGGGAATGTTCATGCATACGGGCCCATGTGTGCTTCATAACTGGGAGGATGATATGAGGCCCGTATTTCTACCGGAGAAATCAGTTGTTGAACAGGATTGAGGAGTCGGCGCTCCACAACAGGACGATTACGTCCCATTCTTTGATTTTCTACGCGCCAGACAAATTTACGGAGTTACTGCCAGAAAATGATTAGTGAAGTTGTTGGGTAAAGGAGGGAACTGTGCTCGCCACTGAGAAGCACTTGCTGTTTAAGGATTTTTCTTCCGTATTAGTACCTTTATATCATAGAACAAAGAAGTAAAAAGTGATCATAATACTAAGAAAATCAAACTTCCTATGTTTTCTAGCGATTATGTGATAGACAAATTTTAAATTTCGATCCAGAATAAGATATAGACCTTTCGAAATCTGCGAGATGTTTACGAAGGTTTCCATTTGCGTATATGAAGGTGAACATTGGGTCCTTTATACAACTGCATATCATGAGTTAGCCTCAAAGCTAGACTTCATTTCACACAAACTAACTTTTTACACACACCAGAACCTGATATCTGTTCGAATCAATGGATCTGTACACGAAGGCAAATCGTCGAAATCTCTGCTGAGCTTCATTTATAAGTGGAACTCCGGATAACAACAATTTTCGGAAGGATAATAGTGATTGGACTTTGCGCGATTTTTTCGAGGTCCGCGTAGGTTCCAAGTAGTTTTTAGAAGATATCAATGTTCTACTGCACTCGAGAAGCTCTCTGGAACTCCATTTTCGCAGCTACCGTTGCGCTTTGAGACCAATGGCTTGACGCAAGAGCTAATTTCAAATCAGGTCAAGGTTTTCTTCCAACTGGAAAAGTCGAAGAAGAATGTGCGGCATACTTCAGAAAACCTCGTTGTTAGCAATGGAAATATATTATGATCTATGTAGGGACAGGTGTCAAGAACTGGTCTGTAGTAACTGAAGAAAACGACTACTAGAATGTAACAAGTAACGCTTAACTACAGACGGTCGCACCCTTTACCTCCTGAATTCACAACGTGTCGTTGAATACAACTCAATATGAGCATCTACCATCGTTTATCTGCCATTAGCAAGAAAATTTATCACTCTCATCAACTAAATCCTAGTGCCGATTTGAATTTCGCGCTGCGTCAGCGCTGGTCCAAGGGGCGCGCAGCGCGCAGACAGATGTAGATTTAGATACGAGTCGAACGTGCTAAATCCAAAACTGAAACATTTGAGATACTAGTCACAACACGAAGCCGTTATGTGCCGCTAGGCCTGGTCAGAGAGGGGTAAAGGATCTTTCAGCAAACTATCATTGAAACACGTTTTCATGCCCAACTAAGAAGCTTTTCAAGAAATTTCTCAGGATCGAGGGAGACTAGAAAGAAAATAACGCATAAAAGCCTGCGCTGGGCTGCAGTATAGCTCAGCTAGAATCAGGCTGTTCCACTCAGGACCACTCGGATGAAAACCTGCTCGTCCTTTGAATGAAAAGATGTGCGCCCTTTGAGGATTCCAACTAGTTTTCGATATTCTAAGGCGTTTCGTTGTCGATATCGATTTCTTAAGATGAATTCGCATGAATTCTTTTTCCTTGATGACGTTTTTTTGTTGTTTCAGATGCGCTAGATCTGTAGGAATAGCTTAGAGGTAGCTGTAGCTAGATGATCCTGTAGTTATGTCTAGGTGGGTGCTTTGCTCCTCCAATGTACGCTGGTCCATTTTGCAACACTTCAGGTTGCAGCTATACTAACCGTGGAGTGTAGCGTCCTGCGCCGTCCTCGTCGTCGACTTGATAGCGTTACCTATCGACTGTGGGTGTAATCGCGGCGGCCGCCGATGTCGTCGCCGTCGACAGCGACTGCGAATCAGCACGATCCACGTGGAGTATAGCAATTGAATTATCTTTCAGGCTAGATAAGGAAATAACTTGCCCCGTATGCGATTTGATTGGAAAGAGATAGCAAATATACAGTCATCTTCTTGAATGTCACAACTTCGCTAAAGACGAAATCAAATCTTTTCAAGAGAAGCTTTTGAAGGAACAGAAGGAGAAGCGGTCATTGAAGGAAGGGCCATTCACCTTCCTGAAGTGCGACCTTCAGCTTGGATGCAGAAAATGCTTGATTATTCACGATCGATCTCGTTCTGGAGAGAACAGACGTATGCCCTTTATCTGACCAGCGTTTTCAAAGGACTGCCACACTTGTAACATGACTATATTATGGCTCCTCATCTCCCAAGAAATCCATATCGACAACGAAACGCCTTAGAATACCGAAAACTAGTTGGAATCCTTAAAGGGCGCATATCTTTTCATTCAAAGGACGCGCAGGTTTTCATCTGGGTGGTCCTGAGTGGAAGAGCCTGATTCTAGCTGAGCTATACTGTAGCCCAGCGGAGACTTTTATGCGTTGTTTTCTTTCTAGTTCGAGGGAGCATGTTGATACGCTCTAAATTCCAATGAGCGCGACTACAGGTGAACGCGTCTATCCCAATCTAATTTCTTTTGTTTTTGTAAGACCTTCGTTTTTGGAAAAAAGAAAAGCCACTTCTGACCCTGACAAAACCCACCTTTTCTTAGACTCTGGTGGTTTCTTTTCCGAAATTGAAGACGGTTCCACAACAAGGAAGGTTGCATAGATAATTGTTGATCGAATGCGTATCTCCATGAAAATCTTTTGCTGTAATTGGTGAACTAGGGGAGGAGTAGAAACCGATTATCACAAGAGCGCGCCAGCATATGTAATACAAAGCCTTGCGGATCCTTCCCTACTCCTGCTGGTACATTCTTTCTTAGCGTGGCTGAGCTCTGCTGGGTTCTGCTGTTCAACATCCACCACCTGCCGCGCTCTGTCTAGGTATTACGGTTATGTGTTTAAAATATTGGTGTACTGCGGCTTTCAAGGAAGCAGGTGCTTCCTTGGTCACAGATGTTTAACAATGGTGAGAAGGAGGTGAGTGCGTGGTGAACGCGCGACACTTCGCCGCTGTAGGACGTGAAGTTCGGGAGTGCGCCAGAGAGGCAGGATGCTAACATCCTCGGGAACTCGGCAGTGCCACCTGAGCCGAAATAAGCGATGGCATGACGCTGTCAACAGGTTCGGATGTGGCATAGACACATCCGAACTAGCCTCAGGTCGATTACCTTGCATCGTAATGATGGCTACATAATACTCGTACACGCAATGGAACGTAGGATGTACAAAGTCAGTGGTCCTCATGCACTGCAGTAGTGAGGTCAGGATTGTTGCAGTTGCGGAACGGACACGTCAATATCGCGAAAAACGGCAATTTCTTTCAATATCTTCACCTTAATGACGTGCAGCACGCGCGCTTTAGCAGTTCACTGAAAAACACCTACGCTTCATGCGTTGGAGCTTCCTATAAACCGCCATCCACTCTCTAAAGACCTTCCAAGGTGATTGTGTTGTGTGTTTACTTCACTGCTGCATAGTTGTACACGTAGCAATCCACAACTTTTGTGGACATCTTCCTCATCTGCCGTGGATTGTCAAGTTCTACCCTCTCACATCGAGCCATTCTCGTCGTCACCCACATTTTTTCAAAACACTTTGTTCGGGATTTTCTCACGTTGGCGCATGCTATAGCAATTATTTCATTGTTTTAGTATAGGTTTCAGCAATTTTCACTTCCCATTTAGTGGTAAATTCGATTAGAGAGCATGAACATTGCCTGCACTTTTCAACTCCTGGCCTATTATGGCAGCTATTGTATTTTTGCCCACTTACGCAGAACCATCCACTACTTAACTGGCTTGCTTTTGCTTTCAAGGATGTGTGTCCTGGGCATTTGCCATTTAATGCTGTATGGACACTCGATCTGTTTATATTCCAGGAAACTTCATGTCAAAATTTGAAAAGAAACTCTTATTGTCTCATCTTCACAACCAATTGTGAAAATTGTTCTACGATGCCTTCTCCATGATGGCTTAAATCCGGAAAATGAAGCAAGGCAAAAATATCCCATTCTTGCTGGAAAAAGCGATCAGATCGGCACATTACGTTAAAAAAGTTCAGTACTTGTGTGAAATGTTCAAGAGCGAAAGATCAGTTGAACTATCCTAGACTACAGTCGTTAGATTTACTTGTTTGTTACCTGAATTATACGACGAACTTATTCGTCAATTTCCGCAGCTTTGAACCTCTATAATTTATTCTGAAGGCTCTCACTTATTTTTGCCCAGTTCTATCCATAGGCAACCAAATTAGATGTCTCTCAATTATTCCATGAACTGAGCTTTGCTTCTATTCATTTCTACGTACATTTTTGTACATATATGCTAATTCATGAGGATTCTTTAGTAGTACTCTAGTAGTCATCTAAGTTGAGTATGACTCATTAATATGTATGTACATGTATATTATTATGCCACACTATTCTCTTCTAATATACAATGAGTACAGGAGCGCTTTTAATTTGTTCCGGGTGCAGCAGTGTTCATTATAAGTACCAGTTTTCCATTTCTGAGTATTTATTCATACCGTTGCAAGAACGCAGTTATCCCGAGTCATCTTCTGCACTCCGCCCCACACTAGGCAGTATGTCTATCCCCTCCAAGAGCTGCAGTGGCGATGAGTGAACTTGGGTCTTTTGAGAATATGGGAAGATGGAAAGATTTTGTTACTGTGTATCTATCACATGGTTTATTACTTTGCTGGAGTTTTTTTCCACTTAAATATAATGCATAGGTTACTGGTGCAGAGAAATCTGCACTCCCTATGCTCCCGATGTTAATGGTACCTATGTAGGTTCTCAAAGGAGCTTTCGCGCTTCATAACGGCTCTCGAGATTTCGAAAAGAGGAGGATCTCTAGGAAGTGTTTGCTGGTCACAGCGATATGCTTTATCACAACCAAAATTACTAAGAAATGGTTTTGGACCTCTTCTCTTAGGGAGCTTTTGGGTGGCGCCCCATTACCATCCCGGTGGCGAAAGGAGTGCGATAGGGTGACACTATATCGCCTAAGTTGTTTACCGCCGCGTTACTGTGGGCAATGAAATCACTCGATTGGGACGAAAGGAGTATTCGAATCCATGGAAGGTTCCTTTCAAACCACCGTTTTGCAGCCGACATCGTTCTGTTCTCTAGTAGTACCAATGAAGCAAAGGCAATGCTCAGCAAGCTAAACGAAGTTGGGAAAAGGATAAGGCTGCGGATGAATAGGGCAAAGACCAAGTTCATGAAGAACGCCTTCTGTGAAGGAGAAGGAATAGACCTTGAAGAATCCCAAACAGCGGAGACGATGTCCTATGTGTACCTTGGACGTTCAATGAACATGGAGAACGACCTTAAAGAAGAGCTGTATAGAAGAAGAAGAGCAGCATGGCTCGCGTTCGGGCCTCTCAGAGAAGCCGCAGACCAACTGGTGGATCCCGACCTCCGTGCTCATCTCTTTGACTCTACAGTTCTTCCAGCACTCTGCTGCTCCGCGGAGGCGTGGGCAGACACAGCGACCACGCCAAAGACACTACGCACTGTGCATAGAGCGCTCGAACGTTCTCTTCTGAGATACAACTGGCGCACACAACTGAGAGCTGGACTTCGCAGCTCCGAGTTACGGCGAATATCCCGTCTTCATGATCCAGCGGATTACGTGTCGAAAGCTAAGCATCGATGGGCCGGTTATATAATGAGAAGGGAAGATGATAGATGTACAAGATATGGACTTCGGAGTGGATCCCAAGAGGGACGAAACGGCCTAGAGGGAGGACACCAACGAGATGGGCAGAGGTATTCGCAACACGGGTGGACCAGCTGAACGCTCAGCTGGAAACGAGTCGGAATTCTCATCAGCGTCGGCCACGGTGCTCCTAGATGACGGTGGCGAGAGAAAGAACCGAATGGATGCGATGCTGGGGCCCGCACAACTAGTGAAGTCGGGCCATCTAAGTATCTAAGTAAGTAGGTAGAGTGGGTCAGATAGGCAAAAATTACTGGGTGGCAACCATAAACCTTGACGCATATGCACGTATGATTTGAGTTTAATTCTCCTCCACATTATTTTTATTTCATGACTATTAAGGTACCATCAAAAAGCTTACTCCACCTATTGATACAGTCAGAGCGAACTTTCCCATACAGATGATGTTCAATACTGTTCATTGCCTTCACTAGTTATGCCCTCTAAACTCATCGCTGATATTTTGACTTGTCTCTGCTGTAACTGCTAGAAGATGGGACTCATTTTCAAAATGACACGATTTCTTTGACTTTACTATGGTTCCATGAAAATTGCCCTCATCAATAGAAATGGAACCTGTCCAGAAACTAAGGAAGAGATATCAGAAGAGGTAGGATCTCTCATCACATCGATCACACAGAAGAAATTGAATGTAAATGTCTCATCTAGCCTATTGCTCTCGATATGGAGTTCAGCCGCTGAGGATGTCTTTCCTAAGCATTGTAGAAATTCGAATGTATGAGAATGAAATCAATAGTCAATTTTTCGAAATCGTCATTCTGCACTCGTTCCGTTACATGTGCTCTCCACACAGCTTCCAAAATCTCCTGTTCCCGGTAAACGGCTAGACTTTGGTTCTGCGACAAGCTCAGTTAGATAATTCATAAGGATGCCGTCATGACAGCTCACGCGAAGCCAGGTTGCATAATAGCGCAAAGAGACTTCTGGTCTCACATCTACCACGTGTATTATTTGAAAAACGTCTTTCGTGCCTACGCCAAAAGTCTACGTGCTGACCATGTAGTCCTGACGTTTACTGCTTCGTTGCGTAAGTCATTTCCTTCTATTCCATCCATAGAGGACTAACTGCAATAATGCTGCTTTTCATTGTCCTCCACTTTTTTTCGTTGAATGCCCTTTGTATTGGGCTCACGAACTTTCCTGCCTCTTAAGTAATGTCGCTTTCCAGTGCTTTACATCCATTAAGGTTGGTGAGTCTATAGATGTTTGCGACATTAGATGCAACCAGGCTCACTTGCTTTCCTATGTCTCGGAGGTAAGGATGCTCTCCATCTTTCTCATCTCTCCATAAATTCCTTTGAGTAATGATGATGATATGATCTTCAGATTAGTATGCATTAAGTAGACGTAGTCAAGCTGTGAATCTCCTCAAAATCTTGTTGATGAGGTTCGAAGGATTTCCCAGAGCAGTTGATCCTTGCTTTGTCAGCAGTTGTTTGGCATAATATTACTTTCACTGTACTCCTTCAAAGTAGACAGACGATATCCTCATGCTACGAGTGTGGCTAGAGGTATGAAGCTTCCTCGAAGTATTATACACAGAAATGAATCGTCTCAGCGAATGTTTTGCTATTGAACAACAAAACTGGATGCAGGGTCTCATGAAAGAAATCTTTTAATTGCTTTCAGAGCCATTCTTCGATTGCCTTAGGCGTAAAAGAAACTGGCCATTTGGGTGTAATCGCAAGCCTGAACGACAGCAACCTATTTCCTGAACTCTTCGGAGAGGAAATAGTTGGATTGCCTCCTATAATTATAGTAATAACGCCCGTAAAAGAAATGTATCTAACCGAAATCCACTATTTCACTTTCAATCAGTTTCTCAAATTTTTTCGAATCTCTTCCAGTGCAGCATTTATTTTCTTGAGATTCTAAGAAGGTGCATGTATGCAGCAATGTCCACAAAATAGCTATCCTGAGAATGAGGTTATTAGATACTAGGAGAAGGGCATGCAAATAAGAGTATATTCAAAAACTCCAATAATGAGTTATTTTGCTGAATTCATTACAGCAACCCTGGAGAAAGTGCGTTTTAAGAAAAGAACGGCGGGGTTGGTAGTCTGACTATATCAGGGTTTTATGCTGCAGCCGATTGGGTAGGCCATACTCCTGGTTCGGAAGGAGCGATGCCTGGATCAATATGGATTATTGTTTGCGATTCACTCAGCACCTGATGTTCTAGCTTGATATTATCACGGTGGTCTCGTATGTCAACAAGCCCTAACACTGCGCGGCGAATCGCCGACGTAGACTTTCGTCATGTTTCTCTAAATCATGGACCTCATTTCTCCCTCACTTACGTATCCTCATTTGTCATCACTTCTTTTCTATTGATGTTTCATTTCTGATCTGCAGCGAGGGTAATTAAATTGAATTCAGGGAAAAAAAAACAATTCATGAATAATTTAACGATATTATGTCATCGGATTTGTTTGCAGCTCGAATGCCACACTTATATCCACGAAGAGAATCTTGCAGAAGCACAGCGGCAGAATGCTAGGTGGTCCAAGCGCTGATCAGCGGTCCTTCCGCAACATAGCTATAGTTAACACCCCGACTCCACAATGCGTGTTTGAGAACACTTGGGGCAAAACATATGCAGCACTTTGGCTGAAACATTTTGGTAACCTTGCTGAACGTCCTATGGTAATTAATCCGGAACTTCCCATTCCATAGTCATGTACCTCACTGCTGCACTGACGCACTTCCTTGTCCATTCTAAGAAAACTGGACATCGTATACAAGGCTGATTAAAAAATATTATTTTTCTTTTAAACTGTGGACCTTCTGCCATTCTGGTAAGAAACCTCATTTTATAATTCTTCAGCTGTTATTTCCAAGAAACTATGGAAATTGCTCACCTACATCGCTCGTTTGGTAAATTTAGCCGGCTTTTTGGTAAATTTAGGCCTAACCTCGTATAAATGACGTAGTCCAGAATGCCATGCTGATCTCGGCTGGATTTCTGAAACTCTGCAAAACTGGTACTGCTCATGAAACCTGAAGCTAACTCCGTTTTCTAGCCGTGTTCCTCGAGCTCTCTCCCGAAATTCAGAGGGAATCCGCTGTGGAGATACAGATACAGTTCACACCAGGATCAGGAGCACACTACTACGCTGCAGCCTTCCTATAATCTGCATATCGGTGCTTCCCTGGATTCTTAGCTATATGTACAAAATCTTCTTCTTCTGGGCTTCTTCTTCGATTTTATTGTATGTCTGCCCGGATGCATCATTGAAAGGATGGGTAGTCTCATACCTATGGGTAACAGTGTGGTAGAGACGACGTTACGTATGGGTAAGCATTTTGATGGGAACCCGGTCAAGGAAAAACTTGGGTACGTCAACACGTTCACTACTGGTAATCTTAATTATGTATTCCAGATATCTCTCATCCAGTCAAAATACACCACAAGAAAAAGGTATTTCCGCCGAAAACAATATTTTCACTGCTTCTTTAGCGCCTTTGTAAGATTTTGCTTCGGTCTTCTCTCCTATTCACCAAGTTGGAGCAAACGTGCTCGAAGAAAACGGACAAATTTATTTTGATGAGGACGAGAACATAGAGTTCCACAAAATGTCTTGCATTCAGCTTTGCGCTGCGGCAACAGATGAGTTTTTTTTTCTAATGATGGTAAGTGAATTTGTTGCAGTTCACATGCTTATTTTGGCACGAACGAGATTGAATCTGTTGTCAGTTGTGTTTATTGTTTACGACAATTCCCAGCTCCCTTCATCCGGGCGATTATATGTATGCAGCTTATATTCTGGATGCACACCTGGGTTATACCGAACGTGTTTGGTATAGCTTTTATTTCATGCTGGTTTCAGTTTTCAATCATTCCAAAAGTTAACGCGTAAAAACTAAAACAAATTTCGATTTATAAAGCTTCCTTGTGTCCGAGCAACCGAGTTTGTTGGCCTATCACTTCCACCAATAACCTCGAAACTGTAGTGAAATTTGTGCGGATTGCCGATCCGAGAAGAGAAAATCCTGAGGAAGCTTCGAGCACGGCAACCTGTCGCCGGAATCACTACTTGGAAATGCGCATTCGAAATGTATTGTTTACTCGTCGCGCATAGCTGTAGGTCGATGCTTACTGCATCATGCCAGAATATCACTCGGATTCCTATCTCCTTCGGATCCTCTACCCGATCGCTGGTTATACCACGGATTCAAGCGTTTCTCTTACGAAATGAATAAACTTCTACATTTTTCTGCCCGACGCTACCAGAAAAAAAAACAGCATGTCAGTAGTGCAGTGCGTATGAAAAAAAATATAGAAGGACGCCCAATTCTTGGATTCATAGAGCCTTACCCCTTTGGAACCTGTCCGACTTTTATTATATTCAGTTATGTACATCAAACCGAACCGAAGACGCTATTTCACCTATACATAGTCTACCAGAATAGGTGATAGGTGAGCATCTGTGCTCCTTATGACTACTTCCTCAAATACTGCACACTTACCCTTGCTACTACTATTCAATGTCACTGTGCTCATCTTCTCTGGTGGAAGGAACCACAATATTGTGAATATGTGAAGTTCTTATTCTTTCCAAAAAAAGTCGGTCAACCGACTTTTCGAAGGATGTGTAGGATAGTCGTTGTATCGAGCTAAGGATACTTGTTTTCCAATGAAAGATCTATCCTATTAAGGTGTAAAACTATGGATAAGCGCTGTCTTTCTCGTACTAACGAACTCGGCATGGAATACTTGTCCTGAAATGTTTGATATCTTGTGAAATTGTTATTCATTGCGTACCTGCAGCTTATTAGTAGCTTATTAGTAAACTCTCGACTCTTGAAGAATTTGAAAGACGACTGACCAATATTATGAAGTTCCCTTTTATGTGTTATAGGACTTTAAAAGGGGAAGGCAGGAACAGAAAGGCACATACCTTCATCAAAGAAATTTAGAGATTTTGGCTCTGCCTTTCGGCTGCATCATTACAACAATTGACGTCCTGAGCATATCTCAAAATTTGGCTAACTGTGGGGTGGGCCGGAATCGTAGGTGACCGATCGAAAGTTTGATAGACTTTTTCTCCTAATCTAGACCGGGGAGTTTCCCGCAGAAGCGGATGGTAATTCAGACTTAGTACTAAGTGTATGCAAAGGTTCGGGGTCAGTTGATGGTAGTTCAATGCTTAACGTTCTGCTACTTGTAGTTGCGATATCCTGCAAAGGTTTTCATGTGGGGTGGTAGCCCTAAGCATCTGCTACGGACACCATTCCTAGCTCGAATTTACTTCACAGCATTTCTGTGTTTCAGATATAAAATCAGAATCATGTGCAGTAAGATAATTGTGGAATTTTGCTTTGTGGATCCAAATCTGGGCGACTAACGAGGGAAGCGACTCATTACATCCATGCTGCGTTTGTGGAGGTCCTTTTTCTCTACTTTGGCCTGAGCTGGTGGATTATTAGGAATTCCAAGTGGAGATGAGAGCTTGGAAAATGAAACACAAGCGAGTCGAGTTCGACCTTTGCAAAGGTGTCCGGAAAGAATATGTTGGACAGCAAACGTTTTCCAAAGTGATATGCAATATCTGCTGACTATTAGTCTCCTTCGCTTGAAGTAATGAAGGAGAAACTCTTGGATATAAATCCAACACAGGTGAACATATAAGGCCCACTGTTGTTGCAGGATAACCCACGACAGCATTCTGTCACCTACACAAGCTTCTGTGGCTTTACATCTGTTGTAAAACTTTTTATGAACAGACCGCTCTCGAAAACAACGTGCGCTGTCCTTTTCAGTATGAACCTCTAAATTCTTAAGTCCCTGCAAAAACTTATTCTGTATCACAAAGACAACTCCGCACAGATGCTAGCGTTTTTCGATATGAAAGAAGTGATGATTTTGAGCCGAGTCATGACGTTTAAAAAATTAGGTGCAACTGCTCCGGCGCATCAGCACACTTCTAATACTATCAGGCTTCTGCATGCGTCTAATTGTGTCTGCAAAAGCACCACGCTCCCATCAGAAATACTTTTAGTAAGAGCAAGAATTTAATTAGTTGAGGATAAATATCCCAAAAAATAAGACGAGGTACGCTACCTCTGAGAAAGTTTTGAAAGTTCCCACAAATCGACCCATCCCTCCAATTCTCCCTCACCTTATACTTTCACTGGTGTTCCAATTGTTGCAGCAGCTCGAAAGCTTCAGTTTTCGAGAGAAGCATGTGCTTTTTCAAAACGGCAGGTGCTTTGTGCAGCGAATGACTATCTGGAATGAGGTCATGGAATGGGCATGTGGGGTATGAGCAAGTGTAATCGAAGCCCAGAGCTGCACAAATCCTCTCATTATTATGATTTTAATGTGAGGGATTAGTGACGTTAGAGAATCCCTAGATGTGTTATAGTTAGATTATATTATAACAAATACAATCTCGTTAAATTAAAGATTCATGGGAACGTAATTGGACAGAAGAAGATTTTCCCTACTAAGATCATTTTTGTCTATTGGGGCCTCCTGGGAAGTCATCTCATTTGGAAGGATTTTACGATGCAATCGCTTTTTTTACGACAAACAACTAGATTAGCATTGTTATTTTTGTTTATGGGTGGTGTTTTTGGTCAGGATCCCTTGAACAACACGATAAAACGGCACAGTAAGTAATTTTCTGGCAACGAGTAATTGTCGGCAATCCTTATCTCTTTTTGTTTTCCTCGTTCACTCCTTTTATTCCCATATATCTAAGCAGATCATATTGGCCAATAGGATTTCAGCCTTCGATGCCACGCTTCACCTTTTTATTCCGAGGAGTACATACGTAACTGATCCAGAACCTTTCATCTGCAGTTTCTTTTTTTATGCCGTTTTTGCAAAAGGCAGATGTTAGTACAAGTAATGAGGTATGTTAGCGCTCTCCCAGTGAATCAAGGAAATTGGCTACACCCCCTCCCCCATTAATGAATTTCATCCCTGCGAATGAAACGGTGTAAAAACAGTGCAAGAAGGAGGGAAATTAGCGATTTATAGTATTGCTTTGAACTTTTCATTCTTCGATATTGTCCACTTTACTGATTGGAAGTATACATAGGCATGGTTGACGTAAAACAACGAATCTGGAATCTAGCAACTACCTGGATTGTTTTCGTTTCCAAATCCTATAATGTGCCAATGGTGAACGAAGCTGAACCGATAAAACCTATTTGTGGCATTTTGAGGCGTCTTCGGCATTTATGGGGACTTGGTACACATCTTCGGAAAGAGCTCAGTAGACGCCCAAACTGCGCAGAATGATTCAACATATGCAGTGGGGAAGACCCTAAAATGGCACAAAGATTACTCGGAGAATACCAGACTTATCCACCTAGCCGAAAATATTATATATGCGGAGAAGATCGCAAGTTTTTCCGGAACATATCTTTAAGAATTTTCCGTTAGAATAAGAAGTACATACAAGCAAACGCGCTCAGCCTTTTCGTACACGAAATTCTTAGAAACCGAGTGCACCTGTTGCTACGGGTTTGCAAAGAATGTTAAATGGTAGGGAATCGAACCCGCCTAACACAGTAGTACTGCCACTTTAGCGATAATGACACTAACCAATAGGTTATTTGCGCACGTTTTGTCCTCTGGGTAGACTCATCGGTGATATGTTGATACGCAAATCGCGCATCAATGTAGCGAAATTCTCGCGAGGAGCATGCCGATGTCACGAGCATGCTGCCAACGAGGCATCTTAGCTATCGCGACATAGGAAGTTTACTACCGTACCTGTGGACGTGCCGTCCTTTTTGCGAACTCTGTGGGCATTATCGTATCCCTATGCCTATTCATTCACCTTGGCATACTGCGAAAAGAAAAATGGATGTGGACATTTTCTCTCATGGGTATGTGTTCTCCTCACTCTGGGTAGTGTTGGCATGAACAACTTGCTAAGTCACACGGTTTAGCGACGGGAAAAGAACGTCTGCAGATCCAAATTACAGATCCTGAGACTTCTATCTCTCACATCTGCATTCATCCTCAAATACACTCTATCAACAAATTCAAGCCATTAAAAAGCACAACAATAATATTACAGGTTATCAACTCATTGCTTCATTTTTCGAAATATGCACACCTGTAACTGCTTGCATAATTGCTGAACAGTGAGCAGGGTTAAAGAAGTGGTATTTCCACTGTCAAGTAAAACATCTGTCGGTGTGACAGTGAAAGTGCACGCCTTTCCAGTAGTATATATTTCCGCTGTGAATTCGCTGTTAGCGTTGTTCTGCTCCAAAGCTTTCGAATGGTAACGCAATGATTCTACAGTTTTCTCCAATCCTTGTGATCCCGTTCAGAAGTAATTGTTTCCTGAGCTTGCGCCTACATAGTTCATAGAGGTACCATTTAAGGCGTAGAAAGGGACAATTTATGGAGTCTTAGGAGTCTACCATCGGGAAAATGGTGTAAACATTTCTTTGCTAGGTGTAGCATGACTGTAAGAAATTCGAAATTGAACGTAATATAATGTTTCTCTTTTTTTTCTTCTAAATTTACTCCTATTTTCAGTACCTCTTAAGGTTTTGCATAGATATTGAATTTTCTTCAGGTTTTGCATAGATATTGAATTTTCTTCAATGTAATATCCTGGAAAAGGTGTTTCCAGTCAGAGTTAGTTATCCAGACAAAGTGTTATATGTTTTTTTTTAGTGGAAACTTCTTTTACAGAGATATGTGTTATTCAATTCATCCGCCGTAGCATTTCTAATGATGCTTGTAAAGGTATTCATTGAAACAGCGGGTTTTTAACGCGTAGGTAGATCTGTAAAAACATTGTACTACAACACGATGTGTTATTTCATTGATCACAAATTCACTCGAAAACTCTTCTTCGCCTCCATAGTTTTTGTGTAGCAGAACGAGCAGGCTCCATTTCTGAGGATTTTCGTCAATCGAACCTCCTTCCCTTCCACGGCTGCCAAAAGTTCGTGGTCCTTCGAATTTGACCTAGAGCTCTTCCTTCTTATGAAACTACTCAAGTATTTTTCGACTTGGCTTTGCTTATTCCTTCAGCCAAAATTTCGTTGAGATAGCGGAATGACTGCGCTGCAGTCCAACCTTTCCCAAAGTGGTAGAGCATGAAGTGATGAATGTGGAATCGACTTTCGATGGCACTGTAACTGAATGAAAGAAGAGGATCATTAACATGATTCAAGAAGCCTTAATTTTCAATGAGAAAAACAGTCGCGAAAAAAGTCATATTAATTATGCACCAACCTAATAAGTAGATTGGTAGATTACCCGCCTCAGAATCATTGCAGCCAGAATCTATCTGCCGTGTCATTTATCCCACATTTTCCATGAGTAAGTTCTTTGCTTTTCATTCGAAGGCGAAAATACGCCAGTGTACTACGCAGTATTAAAACAAAGTATTGAGTCAAAGTACTTTTACATACAATTTCCTGGAGATCGCTGTTAGTCATCATCTGACTCAAATTCAGAGGACGAACTTCTCACGGTTTGGAGTGGATAAAGTTCAGTCGTCATTACTTGCACTGCAGTAACCTAGGTTTCGTTACCTTACTGAGTACAATTCTGACCATTGTTCACACGTTTTTGTTTCAGTTCTCCATGCTAGTATGTTCAACATTTCAGCAATTCTTCTTGTCGGGTGTTCGTATTCCTTATTGGCCCTAGTATTCGGAATAGATAGAAGAGTTCTTGTGGAGAATAGGAAATAAATCTGCTTAAGAGCTACTATTCTGCTACTCCAAGGCCGCAGAAGACTATGTTCAGTTATTCTCAATCATATTCTTACTCTACGTTAGAAAAAATTTGAATGGATTTCCCGGGTTTCTCGTTGAACAATTAATCCATTGCGTTGCTAGAAAAATGGGCGATGCTTTGATTCGTTACGTTGGTAACGTACTATCCTCTTGAGAACCTCATTTACAACTTCCCGTCGAATTTTTCTACTCGTTCTGCAAAAATAGCTCGCCGTCTCAAAACTTTGCATACTGAACTCAAGCTCCACATGATAACGCGACATATTATAATATTGTCTAATTCTGTATTTTGAGCGGAAAATTCCTTCATTTTCAAATTAACATGTGCATGAAACACGTCACGGCTAATTCACAATTAGGGTGGAGTTTGGCGCTGATCACAAATTACTTCTGGTTTAAAAAAGTGAAGAAAGTGAACTTTCATGGCTAGGATCCATGAACGCATAACAAAATGTAATCAGACTAGAATACCTACCTTGACGTTCTGTGTACTTCAACATTGGATAGTCTGTCGGATATCTCCTCACATTAGCCAATATCGGTTTGCTTGGTTACCGTTTCATGGATTCCAATCCAGCCGATTTATTCTGGCCAATGACATGAGGTCAGTTGATAAGTACGCAACTAGCGATACATAGTACTTTTTGACTAGCCACTAATGTGGGTTGTTCAACTTGTTTCTCCTACATACTTAGGCGAAAGATATTGGCCCCTACTATCAATGTGTTCTCAAAGACTTTCGTTTTTATAGGAAGCTGTAGATGTTACCTTACTATATATAAACGATTGACCATTTATGACCCGAAAACAGAGGACATTTGGCGCGTCGACGTCGAATGCACCGTTTATTCTTAGAGCGCCCGTTTTGCTTTTTAAAAGGGAGGGAATTTTGAATGTGCGGAAAACTGCTCTTATCTCGGTTTGAATAACGGGTTTTATTGAATAGTAGGGAAAAGTCGCCGACTTCAAGTCGGGCAGAGGTGACTATTTAAGGACAACTTTTGGATACGGTGGATATTTCCTTCAACGGAGCTGTGGGGACTTGGACGTGGTTGATGCCTCGGATTCACACGGTTTTATGGGTTTATGCAAGGTCTCAGTAAACTTCTTCGAAAAGCAAAAGTATGATGGATCACTAGTATACTATGAAAACAATAACCCATTCGTAATGTCATCATAATTATTAAATTGTCTAGTATCGATTGATACCACTAAAAAGGTTTTGAGGGCTGTGATATGAGGCTCCTTTTGAAGGCACGATCCCAACATACTATATGTACATAGATCAACATAAAATTGTTATTTATTCGTTTTTTTTCATTTCTCTCCCTTGCTACTGTATTTTAAATTGCATTGGTTTTTAATTCATTTGTGTATTTGTACAAATCCAGATGCTCCGAAGACAAATCGCTTGATGGATCCAATAGATTCGAGGAATTTAGTAGACGGTAACAAGCTATCGGGTATTTTTGTCCTTCGTCCCTGACAACTCGCTTAGCCTCATCGAAAAGATCCGTTTATGCAAACAAAGTAAGTGCTGCATAGAAGTTAATGCATGCAACGTCACCAATTTCCTAAGAGTGAGAAAAGTACGTCGAAGCTCCTTCTACCCATCAATTGTCTTCGCTTAGTGCACTGCGAACGCAATTGTGTTATTCTGTCACTCATGGCCTCCAACAAGGTCGTACATATCATTTCATCCCTTCATCGTAGAACGTCGCCTCTGTTATCCACGCATTTCCAGAAAGGGCAGTCTTCTGCATGTCTAAGAGAAGCCGCCCGCCTGGTCGAACATCAAAACTTCTCTTGCAGTGAGGCCATGCTTTGAAGAATGTTTTATTATCCTATTGGTTCAAATATTTCACTTATTAATTCTTAACATTATTTTTATTCCTGAAACACGGCATCCGTGCGCTCATTAGTGTTTTGGCAAGGGATGAGCAGAAGTATTGCAGGAGATTCTCACATACATAATTCGGAAGTTGAAGGAACTTCGAAGCCTGGGGAATTTGGAGAGAAAAATAGCATATATGACCTGGCATGACTCAGCTGCTGCCGGTTTTCCAGAAATCCAAGATATAGAATTTTGCATTACGCCAGAATTCAGGAACTTTTGAATTTCCGATCTCACAATTCCGCGAATCCCTGATTGCAAATTTCGTGCACAGCCACAAGAAGGCAAAAATACGGTCTTATCTGATCACAGACACAGGCTCACGTCTAGAAGACACCAGAAACCTCAACGGCTCCTTCCATCTACTCCTCATCATCAATTCATTACATCTTCCTTCATTACATACAGCCACTTGCTCTTGACATTTTGTTGCATCGGTGTGGTGTGTCTCTTTTTGAATGAAATCCAATGATGAATTCTCGATTACTGACCAGAGATTATGTAGATGCGGCTGAAGCAGCTTGCTGTCCGCTAGAGAAAATCCTCGTCTATGCCCGAGAATAAGACCCTCCAACAATGCAATAAAGGAGCGAAAGACCGAGAGGCTCTTGATGCTAACGAAAACACTCATTTTAATTTCGTCCGCCATCTGGGCGTCCATTTGGTTTTATGAAAAGCCTAAAGTAAACAGCAGGAAAAAGTGAGTAGGATTTCATTGGAGAGGTGTTTTCCACTAGAATCATATCGTTTTCCTCAATTCAGAATCTATTATTATACAGGAGAAGAAGTCATTTCAGTGTGAACCAACGTAATAGTTTTTATCAGTATCAAGTGGTATTTCATTCAAGTAATTCCGGCAAAATAAAAGAAAAAACTGAGAAAGACATAAGATGAACTCGAAGGAGCGTCATTTAGTATATCGGATGTTGTGGCCATAGTTCAATGATCATTATTTTTAAACTCATGGTTATTACCCTGCTTAGTTTGGATGCTCGTGTTTTTTTAAACTCCACCTTCTTCCTTCTCAGTAATGACACCTATCCCTTCTAAGTGTTGTTGAAAACATGGCTATGTAATTACACCTTTTCCTACTAAATGTTTTTCAAGCGCGGTTAGGAGGCTGATGTCAAATTTGAATCTGCTTTGTCTGATTTCCTGAACTTATTCATAGCGGCTTCACGATGGGTACATGCCTTACTTGGCTAGAGCTCAAAGTCTTTTGTATCTCTGTAGAATTCATTTTCATTGAACTGCTCATCCTACTGTTACTTGCAAATCATCTCGCTAGAACATCTATATCTGAAATGTGAAGGCCATTTCGTTTAATTTTTGATGGAAAATAAATTTGCTTCTACATACTTCCTGAACAGAAAACTACTACTTTTGTATCTTGTACTATTGCACGTGTCCCTGAATCACAGCTCTGACAACTTTTGTTTCCTTCTACTTTAGTAGACAAAAGGTAAAAATAAATTCAAGACTCCATTTCGGTTTTGACTCTATCACCAAACAGAAACTTTCTTCTTGCATTTTCTTGCACCTAATTCACAGTCATAAAAATCTGAAAACCCTCTAGCACACTCTTTAACTATACAGTGCGTTTCATAAGTATAAACGCACCCCAGAAAATGCCGATACCCAATTCATCACAGGTTTATGAGGGAAGTTACGAATGCCAATCGATTTGGCATGCCAGAAAACCTTAGATTGCATTGTTTCACTTATGATTATGGAAAATAACGAATAGATTTGGCTCATCACCATTAAATGGGCCGTTTCATAAGTATAGACGCAGTCTATGAGGAAATACAAATAAAACTTATCTTCAAGGGAGGAGGTGAGCTCAATATTTTGATAAGAACTGGTAAGCTTCTACAACGTAAATCTGCATTTCAACATGGACCACAACGTTTTGGAGCGAGGCTATGGCTGTTAAAATATTTCATGCTGTAGGCTGGTGAAATCACAGGATTATCGGGTAGAGAGAAGGTTCTTCGGGGTCCATCAGCAAATATGTGCAAGATATTAACTCCTACAATCCAGCGAAGAATTTTGGCATGACAAGAAAGATATCGCATCGAAGACGGCGTCGCATACCCTGCCTAGACTTGAAGTCCACCATGTGCAGAAACGAGGTTCGAGCCGATGTGTCGGCTCAGTTATGCATTACAAGGGTTGAAAAGGCATTTAATCGCAGTATCTGCATTGCACATTGTTGTCTCCGTCTCATACCTGGGGTTATCTGGTTTCAAAAAGCCTCACGGCTTCGTCCTATCGGAAGGAACGTGGTGATCGCCATGTCGAAAAAACGTTTCCATTGTTTGGATCTTTTGAAAGCCAGCATCATGTTGAAATGTTTTTACAGGGTTTGAAAAGCTTGTTTTGGACTGTATTATAGTGAATGCACGCTGCTGGAATGATATACAAGGAGAGCCAGACTCCCTCAAAACGAGCACCTTTGGAAGTAGGCTCTGCCAAAGTTGGAGATGGTTTCTCCCGTAACGACGCCCTCGATATTATTTCCATTTCTACATATTCGAATTCCTTAAACCAAAAGAGCACGTTTAGTGTTCACCTCTTACATTTTCTTGCAGTGCACAGAAGGAGAAACCTCACTTTCCATCGAAAAACCATCGTGACCTATACCAGTCGCTCAACAAAAAAGTATTTGGAGAAGCCCTAACTGACAGTACCACCTGCCTCCTAATACTAGCAACATGGAACCTCCCTAAAGTATCCTACCAGATGACATTCATGGCCGGAACCAAACATTTTCCGGCACAGCAAACCTCGAAAATGTTATTGTCTGTACTAAGAATCGTTTTGGTAGCCATTTGCTGGAAGGGGTGGGTAAATGTATGCCAACCCAGGTTTTCTGAATTGTTTGGGAATTGTAGAAACCTATCAACTACTAATCTGTTCTTGCGAGGAAGTTTCCGCTATGAAATTATTGGTTTTTGAAAGTGCGTCTATACTTATGAAACGCACTGTATATATATATGAAACGGGCAAATAGGACAACATTC
>KN726791.1:0-23804 GCA_000816745.1 Ancylostoma duodenale
CCGTTCAATCTTTCGACTGCATGCATTTCCAAATTTGGATTTCGGTGTCCTTCAAATAACCGCCTCATAGCCAAGGTCTGACACTACCAAAATGTTGATTGTGTCCTTGTACCAGTCGTTCCTCAGCGGAGAAAACCTTCAAAATTTTGACGGAACCAGAATTCGGATGGGTTAACATTTTGACCCACAGCGAGCAGAACTCTCTGACTAGAGCATTGGTTTCTTGTGTGGAAGAAGGCGGAGAGCTATTGATTGAGAAAAAGAGAATCCCTTGGATTGGGCTATTTAACCTTCGTTTTGACAAAAAAATTTTATTTGCTTCTCAAACGGATTTTTATAATTCCTCAACCTAATGCTTTGCTAATGCTCTGTCTCCACTTCATACAATTAGGATGAGATTCAAAGATACACATTTAAGGGAGAGGAAGATACGTTATACTAGCTCAGCAATTCGGTCCGTGAAGCAGTATTAGAAGCCAAACTTGAGAGTATCCTTGAACAGCATTCGAAAGTGAAATACTTTCTTCGAGCGGCAATAATGAAAGGATTCATGTTTTTCACTAGAGATACGTAACTATTCGAGAAACTTGGAACCTACCAGTTCACGACACTCGAGTTTCGCACGAGTGAGTTTTAAACTTCGTTCTATTTGACTGCAGTTAGTGCATCTTCTTTCGACGATCCCACGCCCACGAAGTAGGGCAGCTACTGGGCCCTGTTACAGTAGGCTAATAGGCTAAAGTGTGCGCAATCTGTATCAGTACTCCACTCCTCTCAATAGGCAGAAGTTAAAACATTCAACAAAATCTATGGAACCTAAGGCAGTTGAAGTTCATGTTCAATAATCCATTTTGAATTGTGCTCATGCTAAGCTGCTGTTTACAAGCCTCCATAAAGCAGTAATGCATATCCAAATTTGGCTTAACCAAGAGGTGAGCAGTAGCAGAAGATTCCTGGTTGATGCGGCCTCTAATCGTATCCTTTTGGCCGCTACTGTGTATTCCAATTTTGAAGTGTTCCTCATCGCACTATTTTATCATACTTTTGTGTTTATTAACATTGCTTCTAACTTTTCTATTTATTGACATTACTCTGCTCATAACAACAAGAGGCTATGTGGAAGAATGTCAGTGGTTCCGCAACAACAACAAGAATAAATTACAAATCAACTTTAACAGGATCAACAAAGAAAATATGAACAATAATTATATCACTGAGACCTCCAACAGACATTTACTTGGTCAGTGCGATAACGCTGGGTGATTGTAGATTTTTCAAGCTGAAAATAGTCTTATCTAGGAGAAAAATGGATTACAACCTTAATAGCACCAACCTCGCACTTTAGCCCTGCTTTGTGCATTAGGTAGCCAGCTTGGGCAATCATGGCACCATTATCTATGCAGAACCGCTCGTCAGTTGCAAAAAGATGCGCACCACGTTCAGCACACATGCACTCTGCCATTTCCTGAACAAAACCGGATTATCCGCTTCAGCTGGCCAGAGAACTTCTAATTACCGCACCTGCAGCCGTTTGTTACATCCTACACCTCCAACAATCAACAATTCGCTGCTTCCTGTGTGTGCCATAGCCCGCTCCGTGATCTCGATTAACATTGCAAACACGGTTTCCTAAAAACAACAGAAACTCGCTTATTCCGCTGAGAGAAATTTCACTGACTTTACTCAACCATTTTTTTTCCGAAATTTCGCTAGACTTAAACCACACAGATCAACATGGCTGTAAAGATCTCACTTGCAAAGAAAAACACAGGTCTTCCACGGTGTATTCCCCGGATGACAGAAATTGCTTGGCTTTGCTTTCAATTAAGGACAATATTCCAGAAAAGGCGACGTCCATCCCCTTCACAGTATAGGGCAATTCTAGTAGCCGGCTTCCTAAAATAGAATTACAATTTCAGAGTTAACAGATACTCTGCATTGTTTTCAAAATATCATTTGCGTAGTCACGGATTTAGACACCCGAAAATTTGCCAAATGAACATCTGAATTTTTTCTGACCCCTTCTAAAATTTTTTATTTTTCCTTGAACTCAAATATTCCACATTCCTTCAAGACTGATCTACGAGTCTCATAAGAAATGGCGGAAATGGAAGAAAATGATTTACGATGCATTAGGATGAATCTAGCCGATTTCAGCAACGCTTGCACTCCGATCACATTTTTGCCTGCGTATCATGGCCGAACATTACTTTTGACTATCTCTGACATACCCATCGATCATACGCTTGCTAGAAATACCCACGGAGAGGGAGGGTATGTGCTGCGGAAATCGACCAGATTCCTCCTAATGGACTGTACTTGTAACAATGAACTTAATTCATTTTTTATGGGATAATAGCAACATAGTTAACGACATAGCATGCATTTTTACCTAACCTGCTGGTGTAACTATAATGAAAAAGCATTACATCGAAAACTCACCTTTCTTAGCCGCCTGTTCAATATTGTAACCAGGACTAGGATCATTCGGCAACTTCACCACTCTGGCGAATCTGTCGAGGCAATTTCCAACCGCAATATCAATTGTCTCACCAAATACGCGGTATTTATAGTGAGAATACGATATTACCTGAACAAAATTTAGATCGTGTAAGATTTCAGTATAGGAGAGATTTTCTTTGCTCTCACCTGTGTGTTCCCACCGCTAACGTACAGCACCACAGGATTATTTGCACCTGTGATAAGTCGACCCATTTCGATGTGACCAATGCAGTGGTTAACTGGGATTAGGGGCAAAGACCACGTCAAGGATAGAGTACGAGCAACTACAGCGCCAACCTAAACACTCACCAGTATTTTTAATGTAAATCACGCAAACACTGTGATGGCCATGTCCGATGAGCTTATGGCTCAAAAATGCTCGCTTTTGTAAGCTGGCTTGCTTTGGAAGCAGCGCAATGTGGTCGGCTAAGAAGAAAGAAAGCACTTTCAAATAAACATCTGTAAAAGAACGATGAGACTAGTTTGAGAAATCTAATGGTAAATTAAGGGAATACATAAGGATTAAGTGGAATACCAAACTGTCACCTGCAGAGGAGCTCCCATACCGGGTCCTTTCGTAAAAGCTATCGCATCAATTTCTTTTTCAGGTGATGTGATGTTAGCATCGGCAAGGGCTTTTGTAAGAATCCTCAGAATCTGAAAGGCAAGAATGTAGCACGCAAAGGAAAAGATACCAGTAAAATAATACTAAATGAAAAACAAAATTAATACGTGAACAAACTTGCTGACGATGGTGCTGAGCTGTTTCGCTTGGTCTGAAACCTTCGCCTGGTGGAGCATGAAACGTCGCACGAGGGTTTGAAAGCACCTCACCGTCTCTGACTATACCAACCTATAAAAACCAAACAACTAAAGTGAGTAGCGCGAAGTAAATAGTTTGCCAAAGAAAATGAATTCAGTATATACGAGTAACACGGTACTCACACCAATCTTGTTCGCTGATCCTTCTATTCCCAAGATACAGACCATGTTCGATCAGATGAAGCGCTTCAGCAATAAAAGCTGGCGTCCCCTCTAAACAAAAATTCTCAGCATGCAGTAGTAACGTGTTCGCAAAGAAACTCACGTTGTAGTTAAGGATAGCGTTGGACGGTGAATTCCCTCGATTTTTCTCAAATTCTTCGCGAATTCTCGAATTGAAGTACTTTTGATCCGTATATTTCAAGCCCTTCGAATATCGTAGGAGATCGCGATACAAGCTCAACACCTGGAGTGGCTTGTAGACTGCTTCGGAAGCGAAAATATTAGGTATGTGAAAGTTTCCGCCTTTTTTAGGGCAAAATTGAGTCTTCATTGAAAAAGAAACAAAGCAGATACACCAATCAAAGTATTGGCCATCGTTTGTTATGACCTTTCTCCATCTTTCTGCGAGAAGAGGGATACCGCAGCGGTAGAAAGCCTCGTCATCCAACTTAATCCTTTCCTTCACCCATTTTTCGACATCTTCAAAAGACTTGGACGCTGCTCGGAAAGCCCATGGGACATCGACCGAAACAAATGGTAGTCTGACAGGACATAGTCTGGCGAATAAGCCGCATGAGGTAGCACTTCCAGCAATTCAAGCGTTTCCTTGACGGCTTTTTTGACATTTCCCAGAAAGGCACCACTCCACATTGGGGCCCCAAAATTTTCAAACAAGAATTCTTTCATCGAAACTTTGTACAGGGGGGTTATTTGAGGTGCTGAACGCCAATATCCTATCCATTTCGTACCGCAACCCAGTTTTTATAGGGTTACGGTAGGGTTGCTCCGACAAAAAATGCTTATTCGGCTCGAATCCGACAAGATTATCGCTGTGAAACACAATGATGCTGATGCAAATCAAAACAAATGTGTACTGAATACTATTGGCAGATATCAAACCAACAAAACCAAGCAGCGCTTACAAAGCATTTGCAAGGATAACTAACTATTATAACCACTTAACGCTAGAGGGCGGAAACTTTTTCACATACCTAATAGTTGAATGCTTGTGCCAGATGGCTGCCTTTCTCAGCTTTGTCTTGGAAAAACACTGTCTCTTACTATCCTTTTCTCCACCACCCCTAGAGGAAACGAATCACACAAGCGTCCAATCTATACTACATGTGTTGTCACGCGAACGATTATATGTATTAAGGTATTTAATTGGGGATGCGTGCTGAACTTCCGACGTTTTTATGAGCGTGTTGCCGAACACCTCTTATCAAAGATTTGGTACTACCTGGAAGAGCCTTTCAAGGGGAATTTTTTGATATACAGATTATCAAATATTACTTCATTACTGATTTTTAAAGAAATTCATAAGATGGCCGACCAAAATTTCCGAATTTCCAGTCTATCTACTTTACGTAGCTATAGAACGTAAAACTGCGGCGGAGCACTACTGCAAGTCACACAAGAAATTAAGAAACTTTTTGCTGTGTTATCTGACTAAGTTCATGCTCCACTCGACTACTCGAAAATGGCTCCGAACTTGAGTAAGTGAACCGAAATTCTGACTGTCAACTGATTCTTGGACTGCACTGCCTTTCACATCAGGAATCAGAAGTCGCGCTTGTGCCGCCAAATAGCGCAGGACTTGGGTTATTAGGAAAGCGCTTGCTTCCATCGGTACAGTTTTTCATGGCAGAGGAAAATCCCAAAACCTCGGCGGAACTGGGTGAGCCACTATTTCAGATCACGGCGCGGCGACATCCCACACTAGAGCGGTCACTCTGTGTGGAAGATGTCGAAGGTTCATCAACACTGATTCTGGATAAAACTTGGACTGAGGCGTTGTAGCTTTGTTTTTAGGAAAGATTTTATTCCATGAAAAATGCGCACTCCCAATTTATCACCCGAATATGACGCATAGTTTTAATAGACACATCATTAACGCAGCTCAGCCGCAGGCGAGACGCATCCAATCGCGGTATCTCCGCTATTGGCGGTGGACGTGGGGTCTTCTCATTCATGGTGTACCTGCTGCGGTAACTGGTACTCAATGAAAATCTACGAAAAGAATGTGTGCATCTGATGCTCGAATGATGCACCCACCTACAGTGAGTGTCGATGGCAGCGCGTTTTTCGCGGCGAGGTGAACGAGCTCGTGCACCTCGCCTCGACAACAAACTATGGGGTTTTCTCGATAGTTACTTAGTTTTCTTCGTAGTTAACATCATCAGATGAAAAAACTATCAAGGGAACCCTGGTCTACCAATAGCGCACTTCCTGGGTCCGCGAAAAACGTATCGCCATCGACGATCACTGTACTATGAAAATTGCCTTCATGTTGCCCTTCACCAGCTTTCAAAGCCTCCATTATTGCAATAAATGCTCATTTTGTGCAAATGAAAAGCGCTGTTACTGACAAAAGAAGGCTTAATTTAACACTATTTACTCTCACAAGCGTTTCGTTTCCCATTAATAGCACAAACTGCAGAGGGGTGGCGTCTTATATGCCTATGCGGAATCAATTTAGGAGATATGAAGCACATGATGACTATGTCGACAAGTGCAAATCTCCTGGGTTACTGGATAGTTCTTCCGAGACACAGTACCTCAGCTGGAGACTACCTCACTCGGTTTTAGCGATTGGTCTCTAGCAATCCTAAGCGGCTAACGGGCAAGGTGGCATAACGTTAACGGGCAAGGTGGCATGACAGCAAAAAAGGATGCGGATAAACGGCGCAGTTCCTCGGCCATCACTACAGACAGACCTGTTGTGTCTAGGTGCGAGACACCCATGGGGTCGTGTCTCGCACTTAGCTTCCTGAGCATTTTGAGCGTTCCATGCATCGCAGTTTCTCCGGATCTGCTTGATACGCTAATTCTTCCATTTTCCATACGTTTTCCATAAGCCGGGTAATCAATACCCGGCTTGGAGAAGGCCGCTGAACTCGGATGTCTGTGGTTTTTTGGGTATTTTTTGGTATGCAATCGAACGAAATATTCGAACATCGAACCTTTTGAATACCGAAGTAGAGATACAGCTACAACAGACTTTGCTGTGGAAACTCTATGATCGAATTGTTCGAATAAGCAGTATCGAGCCTGTCTGCAGTGAAAGTAAAAGGACCGCGCGATGTTCCCTACACACCAGCAAAAGAGGGTTAGTAAGAGCACACAAAATCCATAAGTAAACGCAACGAAGAACTGGATCTCCACCACCCATTCATCCCCATTTCTTCGGAAGTGCCTCACATTTGGTGCAATGGCTAGCATGATTATTTCCGCTGCTATCTATAGCATGCCTGACGCATATCTTAAATATCTAGTACAACACGACAGATTGTGCTGTTTTCAGTTGATACAGTGCCGTGAGAAGGAGTGACCTAATTATCTACACCGGCCACTTCCACGTCTTTCATAAGAATGACTTTATAATTACAGAACAACAGTTACGCGCCAGTCACGGTCATACCTTGACCCAAGGAACCTTCACCCAGACATTCGACGTCATATGGCTGCTGTCAGGCAAGAGGACGAATAAGCAAGAGTTCCAGCGAGTGTTGACCAACTCAGCACTCCAAACAAGGTCTCAGACGAATGCCAAATTCATTGGTTGATAACGAGATCGGGAAACACGGTTTACAATCCTTAAATTTGTCACAAAACCGTAACACGGTGCCCTGCATAAGGATGAAACGAATAAATCTTCTAGCGCCTACCCCTTAACCTCTACACCACTTTTTACGTTGTTAGGACTTTGACCAAATCTACGGAATCATACCTCTGCCAAAGCTATGTTTTCAAGACGTGGAAAATGTATTCCAATTCTAAAAAATTTATGAGCCAAAAACATGACTGGACGAAAATTACCAACGACTGTTTGACTAAGGACAACAGTAACATAAAAAACTTAAGAAGAAACACACCTTCGCACGTTGCATAGAAAAGCGCGCCGGCAGCAGTAGAATAGTATTTCTTCGAGCACTTTCCTAAGCACAAAAATAGAACAAAATGCTGTTCGGTGGCATATATACAATACGTATGGGACCATATGAAGGGAACCAAAGAGGCGTGCCCAAGAAGTTTTGTGTAGAATCGTGAGTTCGATGGAATTAGGATACTTCTCAATCAAGGCCGCTGCCTCTTCAATACAACTGATCTAATATTTACCAAACGAAAAGCTCAGGAATCACAACAGAACTAAGGAAATTGCTTTTGCTGGAGAGGCTTAGATGATAAGAAGAAAATGCTGTCGAAGAAGTCCCCACGATGCCCAAAGCGTAAATAAAGTCTCGCGAGAGCATTGAGAGAGATGAGGGAGTAAACTACACCTACACCATAAAAATGAATTATTACTCAGAAACTGATGAAAGTACAGGGTGCGTATTAAATACCGGGACAACTTTCCCGAGCATGTTTCGCGAGCAGATATTGATTTTTTCAAACCCCATAGGCATCATTATTTTTGGCATACCTTTTCCTATAAGCACCAAAATTTTCAAAATTTTATATAAACTTTGCAGTAGATGGTGCATCCAAACCCTGAAAGAGCCGCAATTCTTGAGCTCAGCAGTGCTGGACATTCGGCTTCTGACATCGTTCGTCTCCTCAAAGTTCCACAGCAAACCGTCCACTCTGCAATAAAGCGAAGTACGCTCCTCTATCGTGTTCGACCAGGACGACCGGTCACTGTATCCACTCCTGCTCTGAAGAATATCTGGAGAAAGCGGATTGCAAACAACCCAGCAAGAAGCATGAGGAGGATGGCCAATGCGTCTAATCCGTCAGAGGGAACAGTGAGAAAAGTTGTCAGAGGGATGCTAAACGTGCGTCCGTATAAGCTGCAGAAGAGGCATAGACTGACCTATGCGCAGAAGAAAACAAGAGTGAAAAATGTGAAACGCTGTTGGATCGCGCCGCGAGTGGGGAGCACCTGAGGATGTTGTTCACGGATGAGAAGCTCTTCACGATCGAACAGAGCTACAATAGCCAAAACGTTTGAGTGCTCGCCCGTACGTCTAACGAAGCTAATAAGGTCGGAAGAACTGTCTCCCGAAGCGTGAAACCAGCCTGCGTCATGGTCTGGGCCGAAGCGTGCGCTACCAGCCGATTTCCTCTCATATTCGTGGAAAAGGGAGCAGAGATCAACACTGATTTCTACCTGGAGGAAGTTCTGAAGAGGGAGCTTTTACCTTACTCACGCGAACTCTTCAAGGCTTCAATTCAACTTCGTAACAAGCCCAAGAAGGTACAGAGGTGGTGTCGCGAGAACCTGTCCGACTTCATCGATGCCAGTTGATGCCTGCGAACTCCCCCGATCTTAACGTCATGGACTACTCCGCCTGGGCCATTTTGGAGGAGAAGGCTTGTGCCAAACGATAAGGCAGTGTGGCCTCCCTGAAGTCCTTTCTCAAGAAGGCATGGGAAAAGATTCCCCAGGAGACGCTGCGGGCAGCCGTAGAATCCAACCCGAAGCGTTGGAAGGCAGTGATCAAGGCAAAAGGAGGACACATTGGGTAATTCCCGAGTATTTCGATTCAACTGAAGAGGAATAAAGGAATTCCAAAAGAACTCCAGGTTTTGTTAATTCTCATAGGAATTACGAGGTAAAAACCTTGTCCCGGTATTTAATACGCACCCTGTATTTCACCACCTTATAAACGCTATGTGAGAAGCAACATGGTGTTCTATAACCAATGACAATCCCCCAAAAACAAATCAGTCTTAAAAACTTTATCAAAATAGGAAGGGACAGTGCATTTCCCACGAGAAAATTCTATGTTACCATCAATGAATTGAAAACAGTAATGAACAAATGAAAGCTACACGTTTCAATAATATTACCGTACATGGAGCTAAATTAGTTCCCGAACACACAGGTCTGGACGAAATCAGCGACGAAAACACGCACACGCATACAAAGTGCGCGACCAGTTATCGTCAACCTATCACAAGTGACATGAATTGGTTAATGAACATTAAACGTATGATTGAAGAGAATACTACAGATCACTGAATAAATCGATAAGGAATATGACATTTAGGCCTAAAACGGCTGATTTTTAACATGATAATTCCAAAGGGAAGCAATTGAAGACGTCAGCACCAGATATAAAACAAAAATTCGGCGAAAATCACGAATCAAAGTTTTGTGGAATGGCTTGCCTTCTGTGCGAATAGCAAAAAGCAAGAGAAAACAAATTTCTTGAGACTTGTTTGGCGGGATTTACCTCCAAGTTTCCACAATACAGCCTATATTGGGCCAAGTACGGTACTTAACTTCACCATCCAGAACTTGAAGAAATTATAAGAAAGGTAGATCACCACGAAGTAAGCAAGAGCCCATGCCCCATAAACAACAGGATGTTGGGAGGCCTGAAACAGCAACAATTTATTGCAGTTTAAAGGAAGTTGAAGTTGCACAGCAATTATGGAGATCACAAACTAACAGTACTGGTTGTCATCACAGTAAGAAGCACGCTGAACAGAAGTGTCGTCACAGCGGTGACGAGGTAAATTAACGCGCGTCGTCTAGCGAATCCACCAACTGTTGACCTGGAAAGGAACGTAAATGCTAATTTACTAGAACGATTTCGAACAACGGCTTACTTCTTCTTGCAGTGAGGACAGTGTGCAAGGCTGTTACTGAGAGTATTAAAAAGGAAAACTTCAGAACAGTGTACACATTGTACGCGACAACTTCCAGCCGGAGCACGAATGGCACTACCCTGTGGTTCGCGGTGGCCTGAAACCTTCTTCTTGGGACATAGGACTTGACAAGAAAAAAAAACAGACTTACCCAGTGTGATAACACGGCGACAGTTTCCTCGCGGACATGCTATGCGTGTCGATGCAGCTTTGCAAATTAGAAGGCAATTGCATGGGCAACGGACGTACCTTAAAGTTTACTAATACAATTAGTATATGCATTGATTGTGAACTACGACTGAATCGAACAAAACTTGCTTAGATTTACGATAACTCTTCAAAAAGATGAATACGGTGTTGAATTCACAGGAACAGTAGAATCTTTGGTTGTAACCACTCTGGAAGCTTAAGACCTTCTTTGCAGGAGTAGAGATGCAGCATCTATGGCAGCACGGAAAAGTTCAAGAGATGTGTGAAACAATTCGTTTTTTCTAGGCCATCCTTCATGTATACCCAGGTACTATAAACAATAGTACATCTAAACAGCATCAAAAGCGGGTCGCGCGGTTTCAAATTTAAACCCCTTCCTCTATATTATATCACAACCATCAGTGCTTGAGCTTCAAGTATAGCACAAGGTGCATCACAAGTCTTTGGACGGGAAGCACAACCATTCGCTAAGCCGTGACGAAGGAAGAGAATAAAAAAATCTGACTACTAGCACCTTTTCTTAGATAAGCTACTAACACAAATCCTATTTTGGACTTCATGGACTCGTTTTGTATCAGGAGCTTGGAAACAAGGAGCGAATGCAGTGATCCCGGCTCCCAATTTGATTTTTGTTATAGTACGTTTCAAAAACGACGATAGTTGACTATTTGTGCCTATGACCTGCATTTCGCCCGACTATCCTAGTACGACACTATTCTTCACGGTCTCTCCCTAACATCTTTACAACTGTGTTCCCCAGTGAAACACACTGTACCGCGACAAGGCTGCGTCCTTTGGGAAGACAAACGAGATTTCTGTGGGCATTATGAAGAACTTAGGTAATAGAATACGGGAAGATTTATAAAATTTTCCAAGACAGATGAAAAACCGAGAACTACCGCCATTTTTCCAAATCCTCGCAAAAGAGAAAAATAATCACACTACATAGCCCTTTGTCCATCCAAAAAAAATCCTTGCAAACACATTAAATAGGTCAAAGCACTATTTTGGCGACCAAAAAAACATAAGAAACTGCACTACAATAGGATGAATTAGTTACTGTAGCACGTATTACTTGCGCGCGAAGAAATTTCGACGACATACGAAAGCGGATGCGCGTGATAATGACAACCCCACATATATCCCAAAACTTCTGAACTTTTTTTCTAAATTTCGAAGCAGAAGGCTTCCTCTACCCGCTAGAGGATTTTTTTTTGCTATAAAACAAAGAAGGAGGAGTGTAACAAAATCTTCGGCAACTACATGTGCGCCGGGGTTGATACATCCACTACTCTCGTCAGAGTTCCTGTTCTTAATACAGGTCCGAAAACATCAGGAATAATAGTTACTTGGCAGGTTTTCCAATTTTCTCTCCTTAATATTTCTACCGAGCATTTATGCTCCTACAGAGATTTTAGACGCATGTGCTTGTCCAACGATTTTTGACGCACCCTGTACAAAGTACACGTAAACCGCGCAAATTTCTCTCCACCTAGCAACAGACAATATATACTACAGAGATTCCAACGAGGTTTCACTCCATGAGAGTTAAATCTTGAATCAGTTCTTTCATTAAATGAACCAATGATGCAGTAAGGACAGTTTTAAAAAAAGTTGAATGATACAAAATTCACAAGCGTTGTGATAGCATGGAAATCTTACTTTTTGCCAGCTGGCGCTGGGCGAATTGGAGTAGCTTCGTGGCATGAGCTGCATTTCACGACATGCTGAGAATCACGCCCATTTAGTTCAATCTGTTCGTCACAAACTCGACACGTCACTGTTGCTCCTGTTAATAACACTTTAAGACAAACACTGCTTTGAAAAACATGACCTATGAATGTAAAAACAACGAATCGGGAGTTCAGCAAAAGAAAAAAACAAACCAGAGGGACGCCGCTCTCCTGCTTCAACATTTTCAACGCTTCCTCGATGTGAAGGCTCCAACTCGTCACCTCCTCCTTCCATGTACGACTGCGCTCGCTGATCATCCCTCAACAGTGGAACGTTTTCATTGCCGCCGTCTTCGCGATGCATTCCCTCTTAGGTTTCGCCTAAACTGTAATAGCATACGAACGCCTAACTTACGTCCCAAAGAGGAATTAAGGTAAAGTACTAGATAAGGTAAAGTATTAGACATCCCACAACTTATAGAAGAACGGCAAACAAGATATTTAGCAACAGGAGCGGCAAACAAGACATTTAGGCGACGGGAACCACATACTCTACGAGTGACTCATCAACACACAAAGAGAAAAAAACTTTATACGAATTAGAGTCAGAACTATGAGAAACTTCAATCTGATAATATGAGGACAATATTGCACATCAGAGATTTTTTGACTTCTATTAAGTGACTTTGAGATTATCTATAGGGTACAGAAACGAAGCTATCTGCAAAAGTAGTGTTAGCAGGGCACAAGGAACATTATCTATAAAACGCCTATGGAAAAGTAAGAGATTCTTCTTCTAAGTCAACTGTAAACAACGTGTAAAACACTCTATAAACATGATATTAACAAAAACAAAAAAGAACTACTAAAATAAATTATAAGTGTCACGAGTGGTTTATAAAGCTGCACTGATGAACACGGGGCATAGCGAGATAGCACAGTTGCGAACACAGATAAGAGGTTATCACAAATGAAATGAAGCAACAGACAAAAAGGTAGCTTAAACCAAAACGAGCTGCTCATACGCTTACCATAAAAAGATGGTGATGACTTGAATGAAACTGCAAAAAACAAAAGAAACAGAGGCACTTGTATTGTATGAAACGAACAAGACCCCAGTAGCACATATAGCTCAATGGCTTTTCATCCGATAAACTCGAAAGATGAGTCCCGCTCGCCGCCTCCGCCATTCTTGAAAAGAGAAAGTAAGGCAAACGAACATATCGCACGGATGAAAACACAAAACACATCCTACCTGTTCTGCTACAGCTAGCTGCGCCATATGGTAGTGTTGTTTGCGAAGTTCCGCTAACTTCTTCCTTTCCATAACTAGTTTCTGCTCTAACTCAAGCATCCGCACCTGTACAAAACATTTGCTTTGAAAACGTTACCGAATGTTAGAAACAGATAGCGGAAGTAATAAGGTTTTGTAGACTAGCCAGAATTTTGACTATTTACGGGAAGGAGTTTACACGAGCACTACAGGCAAATCAGTTATGACGAAAGTCAGTGAATAAATTATTTGCAGCAATCAAAAATCCCTGAAACATAATTATGGTTTAAGTTAATACACAAGCACTTGAGATAAGTGAAGAAGTGGCAAACCGAAAGCAGATTTTTTTGCTTGAATCCAAGAGAACACGTAGTAAAATGAACTTTGATTACAAACCTGCTAAATGACTGCATTACTTCTAAGCGAAATGGACTACAAACCTGCGATTCCATTTCTTCTTTCTTCGCCTCATGTAGTGTGAGATGAGAGAAATCCAGATTATCTGAATGGATTAAAATTAACAGAACTTGAAAAGAAACTACAGGATTTGTTCCACCCTTTAAGTGGAACAAATTATTTATTACATCTAATAATTTTGGTAGACAAAGGTGTTCCATATACTTTCCCATCCAAAAAAACTATTTTCATCTACTGTAAAATTGTTTCGGAGGTGTTCATGATATTGAAGCACAAAAATACCTTGGTCATTCAAAGTGGTTTGTCCAGTCTTGACTGCGGCCACAACTTCAGCTGTACAGCGGTTGACACTCTTGGATGAAACCGAAAGCGCCGCAAGCCTAGAATTAATGCAAGGGAAAGGTTTAAGCCGATCGCTAAGCAAATATCAAGGAAATTCACCCACTTTTGAGAATCCCTGTCAGCCTTTACACGACTAGAAACGAACAGCTGGGCAGTAGAAGCCGCAATTTCTTGGGCAGCAACAATAAGTTGTTCAAATTTCCCTTTAAAAATCAACATCAGATGAGATTGTACTGGTTACTCATAGAATCTGTTTGATAAAAATCTCAAATTACACACCTTGTCCAGTCACCACTCCATCTGCTGAGTCGACGAGAACTCGCGCTGCCACACCAACAGCCTTTGCAGCGGAAAGAAGACCCTTAAAGCGAAAACATGTTAACAAGTACTACGTATGAAATTGGCAGATTGATTGCTAGGCTACACTGGTTTCGATTTGACACCAGTAAATTAGTTCTACGCGATTTGCTCATTGGTGCCTCTGGAAACTCATCCTAACTAGACACACGTTTTAGATCAAGCAAGAAAATAAAAAGTGTTTCACTGAGAGCGCGGAAGCACAGGTACCAAGAAAAGTTTGAAATTAACAGTATGTTTTGTTCTCACGTATAAACGAGCACGCCTACCTCTGTCCACTGATGGTTCCTCTTATAGAACTCATGAGGTGAAGCACCTCCTCTTCCAGCAGCGACAATTTCAGCTTGAAGCTCTCGAGAAGCGCTTACTAAGGCCATGATTGCAGCCATCAGTTGCTGGCAACAACCGAGAATTGCCTCGTTAACCTCAAGCCTAAAGCATGGTCATTTACAAAGTCATTACAGTTGCAATTCACAAGTGTGAACAACTTCAGGTCCTCAGACTAAATATCTATTCAAACATTTTCGGTGTGATGAAGGGAGAAATGTACCACAATGTTGATGCAACGTAGAAAAACAATGGTCACCTGATTCCTTCATTGTTATTCCGCGCTTTTTCTTGAATCTTTTCTATTTCTTCAACAGCTGCACGAATTGCCTCGCTCATGCGTGCCATTTCGCTTTCTAGCTCGTTACCAAGAATGTCCTGCAAAAGTCACACAAGAAATAAAATTGAAACAAAAGTTCCACAGAAGTTAATGATTATAAAAACCGCGAAAAAAATGTGACTGTGGCTCACCTTATCAACATCGCTCTGTAATGGTAGTGCAGCCATCATCTCCTGGAGCCTTTTGCACTCTATTTCAAGCTTTTGTAGGTCCAAATTCGATGAGGACACTCGCTCTTGCATTATACGCACAATAGCGTGGCACTGCTCGTTCACACCTACAAAAGATCCAAATATAGCTTGATGAAAAAACCCCCAATATTCGCTGGCTGATAAAGAACGCACAACGTACGCTGCAACAACTCCTCTTGATTGTTACGTTCAAATGTAGTTTCCGATCTTACACTGATGTTAATTGGTGAACATGTTTCTTTCGAAAGTAAGCACACTTTTTTTTGCATCGCCCATTTTCCAGTACAACTTTAACTCTGGCTGCAACATTGGAGAAAGGCGTCCTGGGGCTTAAGAGAAACAAACCGTCGAAGTGTTGAATGGATGCGGTGTATGCGGCTGCTGCACAGGCATTCACTGCTAGAACAGTAGCGTGACCAAGGATGATGGTGTCACTCATGGCTGCCGGTTGTTTCTCGCCAATGAGAGCAATAAGTACATTTAGTGAGGAAAGCGCGAGATCTGAAAGTGAATTCCCGTAGGATCCATCCGAATGTCCGAAGAAAAAACATGGATCCGAAAAAACTGACGAGGAGGATAAGAAACGGTGCTTGCATTTGGAAGTTCCTCTTCACAGCGAGATAGCATACTCAATACTGCAGTGCGAATCAACTCTGAAACAGCAAATGATACAACTAAAAAGTCAGGATATGCGTTCTAGTTATACAGCATGGTTACTTGTTCTGCAAATGCTCATGGTAGAAGACCCGCATTCAACTTCAAAAAAAAAAAGCCACTATGAAATCCCTAATTTAGAAAGACTGTGAGCGAATAGTATCAGAGACGGTCGCCGCGAGCGTTGAAATTTCTGCTCTGCAAGATCAAGTATTTAACTGAAATTCACAACCCACCATTCATTTTCTTTTCTAGCCCGGCCTTCTCATCCACGAAACGGTCGGAGGCAGTAACCAGCTCAGACTTATGGGAAGCCTTGAGGTGTTCCATGCTCTGTAAATTCGAAAAAAAACCTCAAACACAAGTTGATTTTAGCGATTTCAATTGTTCGGACATACCTGTCGTAATTCTTCCATGTCAATATCAGCTTTTGCCAACTGTGAACGCAGCTCATCCACTGCCATCGCATCACCTTCTGCTTTGCTTGACAAGGCCGACTTAGCCTTCTCAGCTTCCTCCAGTCGGCGATTGAGAGCAGTCAACTGTAAACGAATACTCAACTGTTCTTTGCAGCAGCTACGTCACGCCATAATTAAACAATTTCCCACCTCCTCCTCCTTATCCAATCTTGCTTTTTCGCTCGCTGCAAACTCTTTTTGCAAATCTCCGAGCTTTGTTAGTGCCTGACAATGCATCGTTTGGGAACTACATCCCACTTCTTTCACTTACAAAAGGAAGAAAATCACCAACTGCAACATGTTCCAAGCGGAATTTCTCGTAAGCCCCCTTCATCTTGGTGAATCTCTCCTCTGCTAATCGAGCTTGTTCATTTGCTTCTTGGACTCTAGCGTCGTCACTCTGCACACGTTGAGCATCTCGAGTAGCCAGATCTCCTTAAAAGATAGAAAGGAACAATAATCGAACCATCACTCGAAGTGTAAATATGCCCAGAAAAAAAAGAACATAGCAACCCCAAATTTTAAAGCGAATCCATTGAAATCACAAAGAGAATGAAAAAATAATAACGTGAGTAATGGAAGCCACAAGATAATCGTACTTCGCAAAGTTTCAGATTCCTCATGAGCTTCATCAGCTTCTCTCCGTGCGTGTTCGTATTCGCTCTGCATTTGTGCTAATCTGTTCTCATACTGTTCAATACGTGACCGCGCTTCAGCAATCAATCGTTCTTTCGCAAATCGTTCATCTTCCAAATCACGGGTGAGGGTAACGATTTGATCGTCTCTGCAAAACCGCACGAATAAAGAATCTCGTAAGAAATTTATCAGCAATAATATAACTAGATAAACGCTATAATTTTTAACCAAATATAACATTTTTAAGTACGCATAGCCACATGTTTTGACGATGCACGTGATTGTAATCGCAGATCATTTTTTAATCTTTGACAATTATACAACACTGTCGAAAATATTCGACCTTAGCTATACAGAAGGAATAAAGTATAGTAACCTCAAATGTATCCTCGCAGCCCCAACTACAACATCTTTATGTACGTTTTCCTTCTTAAATGGTGATAATTCATATTAAATTCTCTTTAAATGTTTTACAAACCTGGGGTCTACTTGGGCAGCAGAATGAGACTGTTGCTGAGTTTGCTGCTCTTCCGCTCCGAGATCTAGCAAAACCTCGTCAGCAGTGACTGACTGGCCATCTTCGGATCCCTCGGAATGAAGATATGCATGGGGAGTTTGATAACTGTCGAGATCCGACGCTTGCAAGAAGTTTGGAGCAGCCTGAACCACAGGAAGTTTCCCACGGCCGGAAATGACTAGAAGATGAACCTACAGATGGCAATGTGGGAATTGAAACCAAATATTTGAAATATTGAAGATTACTGGACTCCTCATAGAACTTCTTCGTTCGTCGGAACACTTCCTAAACAGTACGAGTTGATCTGAAGAGAAAAGAAAAGGATAAAGAAACCAAGCACACCCTGAATCTGGTTCGGTGTCCTTCGAGAGCATCTGGTGGTAGTTGCCCATGGAGTTTGAAGATCATTTTCACAAGGTAGTCATAAAATTTGCTGGTATCCAGAATCACAAGAATAAGAGGAGCAAGCAGGCATTGTCCTTGAGGCACCAATGAACTCCACCGAAGACACTCCATCGCGTCATAAACTGAAATGAGGATTCATGAAGAACTCAAGGTTTCACAGAGATGAAGGCTAAGATGGGCAGGATTCACCTTTCGATTGGAGACTTAGCAAGTTGTCCATCTGATCTAACATATCAATCGTCATCTCGAACGCATTGTCCAAATCACTCTCAAGAGTCTTGATTTGCGACTCCGTCAAAATGAGACTTCCCGGCATCACTGGATACTGCAAAGAAGAATTAATGACTCATCAAACGATTGGCATGAACTTGACTGCCACACAAAAAAACTGGTAATAAGTCGTTTGGCGGATGTTCTATGATGGAAGGGGCGAAATTTCTCTGCATTTCCATCTCACTTATCGAAATTTGTAGAACTGTTGATTTTGTTCCCTTAGCTATGAATGACATACGCTTCTAAACATCGACACACCTTTCGGTGGAACTCCAACCTTTCCACTAATAGTTTACTATATGTTTCATTACAGATGCCATATCCAGAAGTATTCAGATGTTTCCAGAACTGTCCCAGCTGTTTTATTCGCGAAATGAACCTGAAATGTCATAAATGAGACAACAATTATAGACAAAGGTGTACAGATGGGTGAACTTAGCGATAGTACTTTACTAACGCAAACATGTTGAGGTAAACGACAAAATGGAGCAACCGGTAAACAATTCGATGAAATGTACCCTGCCTAACTAGATCTGAGTGGATTGGCCAATAATTCAGTGGTACAATAATGAGCAAAGATATACGCATTCCGCTACTTAACACTCTAGTCGCATAGTCAGCATGATTTCGACCACCAACCTGTGCGACTCCTCTGGTACTCTTCTGTGCCCATCTCGTACTAACTTATGCAGGAGATGGCAAAACTGAAACAAACAGGATTACTTTTAAAACCGAATATAGCATCCTATCTATCAATTCCATGCATATTATTCACTGTCCAGAACTCAAAGTAGTGGTATTTCGCCCTTCACAGCACTAGCCAAACGAGCGAGTGCTCCAAAATGTGTGAATTAGTGGTAGTAAGCATTACATACAGGTGAAAAGTGGTAAAAAAAAAGTGATAGTAAGTTCAGCCCAGGCACCGGCGTACATCACGAAATTGAATTACGAAAAGAGAAAATAGCACAATCGCACTCGATTTTTTTTTTCTGCGAGTAAATTGTTCTATCATCGCTGCAGCATTAAGGGACTTTGTGGTTTCCAACGACTCTCATACAGAAGCTCTTCCGGTAGCCCTATCAAAATACTCCATATTTTGATTTTGACAGTAGTTCTCTAAAGGAAGTGCCCGTTCGCAATACTGTGCATTTCAGTAAGGTTTGTACTTCCCTGCCAACCCAAAAAAGTCCATCTTTAACGAAAACCCTTCCAGTTCTACATAGTTCTTCTGTTCATCTATAGCATTATCATAGTTAATATTAATTGGCATTTTATGTGCGTGTGTGCGTGTGTGCAAGAGAACCAGCCACTGTTGTCATTAAAACCGCTTCGCACGATATATCGATTTATTGCTTTTATCGACTTTTCTATTTTCGTTCGGGGACAGGCAAGGACATGTCTACTACGGTTTCCCTGTACGCTGAACACGAATGTGACAACCGTTTTGAACGAAATATTGATTTGTTGATTTTATTGATTTTTCGCTTTTCTACCCCAGGGGCGATGAAGACATGCCTACTGGGGTTCCTCAACGCGCTGGATATGAATATGACAATCATTTTGCAGGAATGCATCTATTCGGTGTCATCGAAATAACTTTGCTGACTTTTCCTTGCAGGTCGGTGGAAAAGGTGACTTCAGCTTCGCTCATATGCTGATCACCAAATTATGGGCATTTTAATGAATTTATCGGCAATAGCAGCTGGTCTCAGCAGTGTGAGGTAGCCGGGATGGTAAAACACCCGAGCGAACCCGGGTATGGCAACTAGTAATGATAAGAGTAAACAATAATTATACATTTGTTAATTTGATATTTACTCTATTCGGCTACTAAGATGGGAAAAGAACGCGTAGTTATTCACCTTCCATGTCATTACTGGATTCTTCTCCAGTTGTATTCTGTTGACAGCATTCCAGAACACTGCCGATGACCTGAAACGATGTAATGAACAAAAGAAGATCGAAGAGAAAACGTTCCAAACTGTTCAAATTACACCCGCAAAATAGGAAGTCATAAGAACCGAAACTTTCATTTTCCAATGGCTGTGGAGATCTCACGTGTATTAAGCTTTCCCAGTATTCGATTAAATGGAATTGTGACATGGCTTCCTCGAACAGATGATAATTCATTGAATATTGAAGGAACCACCATGAACAAGATGTAAAGCTCAGTCGAGGTAGCAGCCGGTTTCACCCTAACGTTCGGGTAAAAAAAATAAGGTTCACGCACAACTACTTTGAAGACAACTAGCTAGGTGATGAGGGTCTATCCAAGGTCGAACCACCTATCAATAAGGTAGTATTGCCTGCTCACTGGACTGAACTTTTAGTCTTGTCCTCATGAAATTCAGACAGATTCTTCTCAACTTCACGTCATATGCCTCCTCTATTCTTCCATGTCACTTGCTGAACTCGTATGTACAGTATTTTCAAAGCACTAGAAACATCCCTACATTATGACACGTTTAGATGTAGCAGAAAGCTGTGCCACGGTTTTGTTTCCTGTCTCAATAAAGCGGAAATTCCACAGCTTCTTTCTATTAGAAAAGTCCGCTCCTCACAGCTTCAAGCGCATTCGCGGCAATCCTATAAAGAGTTGAATATAACGCCTCCGGTAAAAATGGTTTCGCAACAGGTATAATCAGGAACGTAGCCCTGGTATTAGCGAATGCTATGGCAAGGTTCTGAGATAAAACTCTGTACGTAACCACAACTGTACTGTTAGCGGTATTTGCAGCCGCGTTACTGATACAGTGTGAATGAAATACAACCTGTGGGCATATTGATTTAGCGGAGTTCGGATGAGTCAGCCACCTTCTCCACTGAAGCGACCAACAGTGACCTCAGCGTTGGGTCGAATTAACAAAGGTATCTTGACAAGGTCCTCATATTGTAGCTGAAAACCATTTCGCATTTCTTGTTTTTTTTTCTGAAACTACCTCAACAATTTTTAGTGAGCATGATTTGGGGCAGTTGTGTTTTGAACGCAATTTAAAAAACCACTATTTATATCCCTCACTCTCTTTTACACCCTTTTCCAAAAACGTTTACCTACGAAGCAGAACACATTGGTTAACCTCTATCTCACAATGGTTATTTGCAGACAAATGAACAAAATAAATACTAGACGAGCTTGACAGTGCATATCTTCATCACTGATCTAAACCTGTGACAGCACATAAATTTTGGAAATTCCGACTCCATTACATATATGAAGCGCCATGTGCATGCATAGCGATGCAACGTCAGAGAACAATGCATCCGAAAAAAATGTGCCTGACTACAGTTCCCGTTTTAAGATCTGCTCTGCGATGCAATTTCCTTAGGATGGATGACAAGCTTGTTTGCCTATATAGCAGGCGGTAAAACGTGTTCGCTGGGCAGTTTTTCAATGTTTGCTTATAGAAAAGATGGAAGAATGCGTTCGTCAATGGAATGGAATGGTCGTAAAAGTTTGCTGGTAGCCCAGTTCACGTATTGGCCTGATCTAATTCGCGTCCAATTAGCTCTAATCAGAGTCAACACGTTTGTAAACTTGCTGAATTCAGCCTAACCAAAGGATAATGTTACAATTTGACTGCCGGAAATGCTGAAGTCATTTCATGGCTGCCTCTATACACAATAGCGGTTATGAGCTGATACTTCTACTAGCATGCTTCGTAATTTCACTCTAAGCAAGCACAATACCAGGTTAACCTGTTAACAGTCTTGCCAGATACGCGGCAAACCTATCAGTTAAGTTCCGCAACTGAGCCCTATCTACTACGTCACCGCTGAATCACAGGTATCACATTTTCTCTAATAAATCCAGAAAATAAACGTTTCGGGCCTAGATGCGCATCCCTTAAGATAGAATCTTGTATGTTCTTCGAAATTTGATCTGCACGAGATGTTTCGTGAACTTCTTCGCTATCCATTGGAACATGTCTAGACGTATTCCAGAACCTTGTGTAAATTTGGTGATGCATTTCAAAGTCGACTGCTTCAAATCTGCTGCACTTAGCATTTTTGCTAGAATATATCACGTAGTTCATGTTCGTCCTTGTTGGACAATCCTGAACCTAACCAAAGGTTTATGCTAAGTGCTGAAAAATCCTGCCCGCACAAATTCCTGTTCATCGGGATCCGTCTAAACATAAACAGCCATTGGAGTTTTGATTAGGTCTAGTTTGGCTTGCTCGATTAGTTAGCCTCCGGCAAATATTTCTTTTGGCGGAACAAATCTCGGAAGCTGGAGATAATCTAGTTAAATAGGCAAGAATCCATCCCAAAGCACCCGATTTCCACACTGCCTTCGCCACAGTGGCTGCTACATCATTTGCTGCTAGAAACACTCAGGTACCATAGAGTGTCATTCCGCGAACTGTCTGCGACTATGCTACTAGGCACTCGTCTTAGGTGGAATATTTGAATTTATTCATCTCTTCGAAAAAGAAACCAGAGATTGAAAACTGCACCTCTCCTGATGAGTACCGACGATGAGACGACGTGCATGTTTCGGCTTCAGAGGCACCTCGTACTTGGTCAACGCCTTATGTACCGCTTCAAGCTGCAAAACAAGAATGACTTGTTTATTGAGTTTTAAACCCAAATAAATCTCCCCCACCTGCCCTTTAACGAATGCTTCGCGGTCCATGCACGTAAGAAGTCAATGCCTGCTTCACTGATAATCTGCAAGGACCTGAAGAAAAAGTTCAGACTTTGTAGAGCAATATGCACTGATCGATGGAGTATTGTACCAACGAATATCACGCAGAATAACTTCTGAGCAGATCTGCTCGTGCTAAAAAAGACACTTGAGGCGTCCCTCGGAGTTATTGCAACTCGAGCGCTGAGATATTTGGCTCCACTATTAGCACACTCAAAAAGAACGCTTCCGAATCGAGACGAACAGCAAAGACTAACGAAGGAACCGGCTGATTCGTCATATGTTTCTCGCAGGTTCGCCTCGTGACCGCGCGCAGGCACTCCCCGCTCTCGCCCTTTAAATTCTGAAACGGGGCGCGAAAGCTGCAGGGGCGGCCGGGGAGGGGGGGGGGGGAGCCCGTCAAACGTGCGCTAGGATTCATGGAGTGATAATCAAGCAAACAAGTGAGGGGTTGTGCTATCAGTCATCGTATGGACTACGTAACGTTAAGAAACGCAGACGACAAAATTGGTTCGCTAGCCTGGTTTCGTCTTGTTTATGCGTTCACTAGACGGTATGCCCGGCTTCGCTCAGGTGTTTTACTACCCCGGCCATTTCACACTGCTGAGGAAATCTGCTGCTACCGATAAGTGCATCCGAAATGCTCGTCACTTTGGTGGTCAGCATGCTGACTGACCTGAATGGCTCTTTTTAAGTGACATATTGGCGAAAAATGAAGTGATGAAGTTATTTGGAGACTATTTCTATGAAAATGCATGCCACACTTGTGTTCAGCTTCTTAGAGAACCCCAGTTATTGCACTCTCATCCGTCCCTAAGAAGGAGCGAAAAAAGTCAAAAACTCGGTTAAAAATTTGATCAAACCAATAACTGGATGTTTCCATGCAAAGTGGCTGTCATATTGGTGATCAGCGCATTCGAAAATTCCAGTGGGCATATCCTCACCGATCCCCGAGCAGAAATTGTAAAAAAAAATCGATAAAATCAATAAATCGATACCG